>JBBPKS010000025.1:0-31997 GCA_038089355.1 Pulveroboletus ridleyi | reverse complement strand
GTACGTCGGGTAAGAGGGAAGCATGTGGAGACGGGAGGCATACGTAGTGAAAGCATATGGCGTGGCGAAGGGTCTAAGGGGTGATACTAAGGGTCGTAACTAAAGAATGGAGGGACGAAGGTATAAAAGGAATACTAAATAAGGAAAGCGAGGAAGTCCGATACTCGGAGAACGGAGTCTGGTAAGAAGGAACGAAGTCCGGACTACGGAGGTCGGAGAAGAGCAAAAGCCCGGAGGTCGGAGCGGATATGACACATGCCAGCTATGAGGCATGACATCATATGATGTCATGGTCTGGGCCTGGTCATGTGATGAAGAAAGGAAAAGGGGCTGAAGGTGGTTTGTAACAATTTGATTAACATTCTTCTCTCTGATCTTGACTGTAGTTGCAGGTGCTCCTCTATATCGTTAACAAGAACAGTTAAAATCTTCTATGTCTCATGTTACTTTATTATTTAATAAATATATAGGATAACTTACCCCACCATAAGGTGATATCAACTTAGTATGAAGTTTTCTCAGCTTGAAGATATGAGAGTAAATGAAGTGATTCATAGACAAATGGATCAAGTAGTCAAAAAGCTTGTAAACAAAGTCCTGTTCCAAGAGTTCATATCACTTTCTAGCACTTGTGAATGCTTGAACACCATTTGGATGGTATATATCCTGCCAGGTCACATTCTCTTATTGTATAACAAAATACATTTTTACAAAGCCTTCCTCCATGCTTTCCCAGTAGTTGTAGAGGTGTTGATTGATAGATAAGTATAATCCCAATTGGTTTCTGTTTGTGCACTGAGGAACAACAATCCAGACTAGGGAGTCAGGAGGGTTGGTAGGGTGTAAGTGTAGACTCAACCCAAGGGGAAATTATGGACTAGTGTAGAGCACAGTGCATTTCTACAATGATATTCTTGGTATTTCAACTGGTACAGTGCTCCATTACAATTATACTTCTATTTCATTTTATATCTATTTATATTTGCTTATCATTTCCTTACCTATGACCATCCAGACCACCAGACTATTACTGGATTGTGGGCAGTATCTCATGCTATGTCATACATAGGTGCCAATAAGGTTTCATATTATTCTATAGGCCCTCTACCTCTACCATTCCACTGAGTTCACTGAGCCCCTTGATCACACAGACTATATTCTTGTTATTACCACCAATTTCCCAGACTATTTAGTCATCTTACCATACCTTATAGAGCCTGGGGAATGCCTGGACTATAAGAATCATATCTAGTCCTGAATAAGATAGCTTCCTTTGGGGGGGGCTCACAATGACTGTTCACCATTCTTCCAACTGTTTACTGCACACTATTTACCATTGAAAGATAAATGGTGAGTGTGGGGGTGTAGTGAGTAGGATTGAGTTTCCTCATCCCAAGGGGTTCTATAGAGGGTCAGCACTAGGGATAGACTACTATAACTGACCTCAGTGCATGAGAGTGAGAAAGGATGGTTCCAGATGGGGTTGTGGACAGGAAACAATTAATTTGGTCAACAAAAAGGATGGGGAGTGCACAGATATGATTGCAGATGGGACCAGATCAAGTGCAAAAGGGGTTAAAGACATGAGAGCTTGATAAATATGAAGGGAATTGACAATGATGGAAATAAAATTGATAATGATGAGGGAGATTGACAATGGTAAGAGAAAAGCCAGTTGAGGACAAGAGTGTTATGATTGGCTTATCAGATTATCAAATTCTACCTCAACCATTGGCCAGACAACCATCAGAGACTGAAAAGAGAGAAAGGGGCTAATAATGGAGCTATCTGGCAAGAAGAGAGGAAGTCCATATCCAGGGCCAGCAGGAGCTGTCATCATAGAGCCACCTTGAGGATGAGGGAACAAAGTCCCTTAGCACACAGAGAATGAGCCAATCAACAAGTAGCTAAAGCTGGGGATACTGTTATGAACCATCTTCAGCCCCTTTTCTTTTCTTTGTCACATGACCAGTCACATGATCTGGTCCAGGCCATGACATCATATGACATCATGCCTCATGGCTGGCATGCCCCTTTCATCTCTGCTTACCCTGGTGGGAATACTCTCACAATCATGTACACTAGTCTACCCATGTATAGTAGTTTATCCCATGGACCCTATAGTCCATGTGCCATCCCTTATACTATATAAACCCAGGTGTCTCAGCTAGTGTCCCCAGCTTTGACCACCTGTTGTCCTCCAGATAATAGTGTGAGCTTGAGCCTGTCCCTCCATCTTTTCCTTGCCAGGCTTGTAGAAGTCTGTAAGGCTGAGACCAGTGATGCAGTTGGTAATGATTCATAACACTTGGTCAAAGCTATCTACACTGCCCTCAGAAGAACGTGCCATCTTGTCAGCGAAACCATCAAGATCAGGTAACAAGGGTTCCCCATCAGAAGAACACAAATAAGAAACAAAGTCTGTTAATAATGGCTGCTGGTGCCCAGGCATAAGGAGCATAGTGTATCATTTCCATGTGACAGAATGGGGCATATCACCCAAATAGGTTGCATACACAGTTGTCCACCATATTAAATAAGGATAATGTTACTTTTTACCCAAAGTGCACTAGGGTGGTACCTCTGTGGTTTGAGGTACCCAGGTTCACGGAACACCTGTGACATCCATTATCAGCACACAATACATGTATAACACTCCTCATTATCAAGGCTCTACCTCTTTGACAGAACCCATACCATCTAAATCAAGTTGTTAGAAGAAGACCAAATATAATCAAATCCCTCCCCTGATCCTATCTCTGACAATCACCCCCACAAACATCCCCAGACATTGGTTAAAAGATACCAGCAAGTAAGGACAGATAATATTTCAAAATTTCCCAATATGAAGGCTCATTGTCTGATTCTCTGCAACAGGCACCTTCACAACTCCATTGATCTCCCTCTTTTGAGGGATTGCTTGAAAGTCTCCCCCAAGTCAAAGAAATGCCATACCACCTTAAATTTAAAAACCACCAACTGCAACCTCCCCCCCCAAAAAAAATGTCATCATCATCAACCCTAAGTAACAATGAATTGAAGGTGCTACTCATAGCCCTTCTTAAGGAAAAGGAGGACAGCCCCTCCACCATTACAAAGAAGGTTGCTGATTCTAACAAGTGGGACAGCAACTGAGATAAATTCTGGGTGTGGATCACCCAAATCAAGGTCTGGGTCTCACTCCAGAATTGGGGCTTGGACAAACTTCGGACCATAGTGGTCCTATCTTGGATGGAGAGTGATGCCACCTCCTATGCACAGCTAAAATTAGAGGAGTATTGCAACTCCGAAATTGAAAATGCAACAGAACTGATGGGAGCTGATCTTGTTACGATTTGTACCAGTGTCCTGCTTCTTTTCTTTTTCTTTCGGACTTATCTCTCCTCGCTTAGCTCTTGTCATGCTAAGTCCATGTTCCCTCAGTCACATGTTCTTTTGTTCTTCCTCCTTCTATGGAGTTCTTTGCTTACTAACTAAGCGACTTCTGCTATTGGCTCGCTGACTCAATGATCAGTCAGCCACTTTGTTCTTTCATATTCTTTCTGATTTTGTACGATTACTCAGCGTCCTGTCATTCTCGTATATAAACCCCAAGTAGATCTCCTGTACCTCAGCTTAGACCTACTTGATATATACATCCTAACTTTCCTCTTTGAGTGAGTGCTTTAGCTCTCCCCTGCGTCTTGTCCCGATCACAAGGGATTGTCCTCGGTCCACCCACTTCACTGGGAAGTCCATCATCTGACTCACACCAGGATGAACCTTTGACCTTGTCAACAGCAAGGTACCCACTTGTCTTCGCGTCTTAGGACCCTCGCCAAGTTTGCGCTAGACCCCTCGGGATCAAGCATAACAAAAGGTCTAAGCTCTTCTGCTGTGGTTAGCACCACCTAAACCGCCACCATATCCTGACGAAACCCCCCCAGCCTTGCTGATAGGATCTTTGGACCTACCAGAGAATGCCCACCTGTCGATTCAGAACCCGAACCCCAGTCTTCTGAGGAAGAACACCCTCTGTCATCACCTGATCTCCACGTTACCTCTCCCCAAGAATAACACGAGGATCACGCCCTTGCTGCCCTCTTCTCTGAAGGAATATCCATCCCTAGAGAACCAACTCCACCGTCTCCCACTCCTATAGCCACCCACCAGACCCTCCCCAGAGCACTCGCCAACGCAGAACACTGGGCAAGAACCACCCGAGTCCAAACCCCCATACGAGACCCACTCCCACTGTTCACTCCCCCACCAATGACTACCAAACCTACCGAACTCCGTCTTGGGAAGCTCGACGACTACAACGGCACATATGAGAAAGCCATCCCATGGCTTAACTCTGTCCAATTTTACCTCATCACCAACGAGGACCTCTATAACACTGATGCAAAGAAAATTGCATTCACCCTCTCATTCATGAGAAGCGGATCTGCAGCCACCTGGGCTAACACCTTCCAAACCCAGAAACTCACTGACCCTACCACTGGATTTGAAACGTACAAGAAGTTTGTGGAAAGTTTTAAGGAGACTTTCCAACACGAAGATACCGTTGCAAAGGCAGTCAGATGGTTACAAAATACCCGTATCTCAAAACTCTCTGACATCAATAGTTATATCTCGGAGTTCAAGAATCAAGTCTCCCTCAGCACTATCGATGACGACATCATCCTCACCAACTTCTTCGCCGCCGGAATACCAAATTCCCTCTGCCAGCGTATCTTTTCCATGGACACCCCCCCAACCACCATAGATGAATGGTACAAGAAAGCTGTTCACTTTGTCATCCAGTGGGAGCGAGCTGATGCCTATAAGCAGAAAGGAACGTATAACTACTTCCGGACTGCTGCATCTTCCACCGCCTCCACAAAGGACCCAGATGCTATGGACGTAGACGTCGTTAGGATTGGCAAGCTAACCCCAGATGAAAGGAAGAGGTGTATGATGATGAAGCTCTGCTTTCACTGTCGCCAGTCCGGACATATGTCGAACGCTTGCCCCACCTTCCCAAACCCCAGGAAGAAGAAGACCTCCATCAAGAAGGTCGCTGAAACTCCATCACTCCCGAAACTCGAACCCGTACCCGACGATGATGACGAAGAAGACCCTCCTGAGGAAACTGTCAAAAGAGTCACCTTCTCCAGATGGGGGAAGGGTTTTTGAAAGGAGGAACACCCTTGACGCACGTTTCCTCCTCTAATCACCGTGTACTGGTAGCTAAAGATCCTCATGCTATATGAATCCCCTTTATCTTTACTACTGGTCAAAAAGCCGTCAAAACCCATGCCCTAGTAGACTCTGGAGCCACCCGATCCTGCATAGATTGGGCCTTCATCAAGAAACACCACATCCCCCTTACCCGCCTTCCGAAACCCATCCAAGTTTGGAACGCAGATGACACCCCAAACAAGGGAGGACCGATTAAATTTTCGGTTACCATACCCTTCTCCATCGAAGACCTTCGCTACTCCGAGACCTTCCATGTAATGCACTGCGGAGATGACCCCTTTATCCTCGGGATGCCCTGGTTGAGAACCACCAACCCTCTCATCGATTGGTCCACCTCCACTCTCCTCCTCCCTATCTCAGATGCCCTACCTCCTGTTGCGCCAATAGAATCACCTGCAGAAACCAAATGGCTCATGGAACACACAGCGAAGGTTGCGAACCCCCCAGACCCCGTTCAGATCTGCCACGTTTATGTCAAACAGGATCGGAATAGCACACTATTCGACTACCTCCAGGACTGGGGCGGGCATAGATGGCCCACCTACAAGGAATGGAAAGCCTGGGAGGATGAAGTAATTGTCAAACACCTAACCACAGCGACTGACCTTGCTATTGAAGCTCTAGCTACGAAGAAGGAAGTACATCTCCCTCCTGAATTCACCGACTTCGCATCCGTATTTTTGAAGGAGTCCGCTGACCACCTTCCTCCCTCTCGCCCTTATGACTACCCCATCAAACTCGATGAAACGTTTAAACCATGGTCGGCAAAGCTTTACCCCCTTACTGAAGCTGAGAAGAAGGCAACCGAAGACTTCCTCGAAGAAAACCTCCTCGCAGGAAAGATTCGCCCTTTGAAATCCCCTCAGTCATCCCCCTTCTTTTTCGTTGGGAAAAAGGATGGGAAGTTACGTCCCTGCCAAGACTATCGATACCTCAACGAACATACGATTCGTGACACCTACCCTCTCCCCCTCATTTCTGACCTCGTTGAATGACTCCAAGGAGCTAAGGTGTTCACCAAGTTCGACATTCGCTGGGGATACAACAACGTCAGAATCAAAAAATCCGACTGTTGGAAAGCTGCCTTCCTCACCCACAAGGGTTTGTTCGAACCCACCGTCATGTTCTTCAGACTAACAAACTCCCCCGCCACCTTCCAATGTTTCATGAACGACTCCTTTCATGACCTCATCACCGAAGGATGGCTCATCATCTACATGGACGACCTCCTCATTTTCTCATCAGATGAGAAAACTCACATCGAACGCACCCATCACATCCTCCAGCAAATGACCAAGCTTGATCTACACCTTAAATTGGAGAAATGTGACTTCGCCACCTCTGAAGTCGAATACCTTGGGATGGTAGTCAAACCGGGAGAACTCACCATGGATCCCGTGAAACTCGCAGGAATAGCCAACTGGCCTACCCCTCTGAAAGTCAAGGATGTCTGATCCTTCCTTGGCTTTGCCAACTTCTACCGGCGGTTCATCCCAGACTACTCCACCATCGCTTACCCCCTCCTCGACCTCACTAAGAAGGACCACCCCTGGAACTGGTCCCCTGCATGTGCAGAAGCCTTTACCTCCTTGAAAACAACATTCACGTCCGCACCTGTTCTACTTCTGCCCAATCTCACAAAGCTGTTCTCCATCACCACCGACACATCCAAATGGGCGACAGGTGGTGTCCTCCTTCAACCCGACGGCAATGGTGACCTTCGTCCATGTGCCTACCTCTCCCAGTCCTTCTGCTCCGCAGAGCGAAACTACGATATCTATGACCGCAAACTTCTTGCCATCATTCGCGCCCTCAAAGCATGGCGCCACCACCTTTATGGATCCCCTTTTGTAGTCTCCATCCTCACAGACCACAAGAACCTTACCTACTTCCGTGAACCTCACAAACTTAACCGTCGGCAGGCTTGATGGCTCCTGGACCTTGCTGACTTCGACCTGAAATTCACCCATGTCCCTGGCTCCGCCCTTTCCGCCCCGGATGCCCTGTCTCGTCGACCGGACTTTGTGTCTTCTGATGACGCTGACAATGAAGACGTCATTCTCCTTCCTGATGACCTCTTTGTCAAACTTATTGATACCGATCTTGCCGCCAAAGTCGCTGCCTCCTCCCCTTCCGACCCTGTCATCACTAATGCCCTTCACACCCTTGAAGGATCCATTGCCTCCAAATTCCACTCCCGCCTGTCAGATTGGTCCTACGATGCCAGCATTCTTACCTACCAGGGCCATGTCTATGTGCCCGATGCCCTCCGGCATGAAGTCGTCTCTCGTGCTCATGATCACCCCTCTGCAGGCCACCCTGGCTACCTTAAGACTCGCCAACTTGTCTCCCGCGATTATTGGTGGCCCAGACTGGCCTCCTTTGTCCACCGTTTTGTTGAGGGTTGTGGACCCTGCCAGCAAATGAAGGCAAATACACACCCCACAGTCGCTCCACTCACCCCCATCTCCTCCTCCTGCACTCACCCCTTCCAGCAGATCTCCTGTGATCTTGTCATGGACCTCCCGGAATCCTCCAGCTTTGATAGTCTCTTGGTCGTGGTTGACCATGGGCTTACGAAGGGGGTAATTTTGTGCCCTACTCGAAAGACCATCACGGCAGAGGGAATCGCCCACCTTTTCTTCCACAAGGTGTACACCCGATTCGGTCTCTACGATAAAATCATCTCTGATCGCGGCCCACAATTCGCCTCTGAATTCGCCAAATCCCTGGCGAAGCTCATTGGGTACCAACTCGCACTCTCCACTGCCTACCATCCACAGACTGATGGTGAAACCAAACGAGTTAACCAAGAAGTTGAAACCTACCTCTGACTATTCTGCCACCAAAACCCTACCAAATGGGCAGAGCATATCCCAATGGCGGAATTCGCACATAACCACCGCCCTCACTCCGTAACCAACCAATCCCCCTTCTTCCTCATGATGGGATATGAACCCAAACCCTTACCCACAATCATCGCAGAAACCCCACTACCCGCTGTCAAAACAAGATTAGATACGCTCTCCCGCTTCCATGATGAAGCCCTGGCATCCCATGAGCTCGCATGCCAAGTCATGAAATCCCGTAATACACACGGATTCACCCCCTAGAAACGAGGAGATAAGGTCTGGTTGGAAGCACGAAACCTGAAATGTTCCCTCACCTCCCCTAAATTTGCACCTAAACGAGAAGGTCCGTTTACTATTACCGAAGTCTTATCTCCTATCTCCTACTGCCTCCGTCTTCCTAAAACATGGAAGATCCATCCCGTGTTCCATGCTTCCCTCTTATCACCCTATCGCGAAAACGATGTTCACGGCCCAAACTACCCGGCTCCACCTCCAGAGCTAATAGAAGGAGAAGAAGAATACGAAGTTGAAAAAATCATACGGCATAAAGGAACCCCGACCCACCAGCAGTTCCTGATCAGGTGGAAGGGTTACACTGCTGATGAAGACTCTTGGCAAAATGAATCTGACCTGACTAATGCCAAGGCCGCCCTCAACGCTTATAAACGCCTCCACCCCAAGATCTTCCCTCAGTCTCGTTCCTCCTTCTCAGTCAAAGCCATCCATACCATGTCCACCAACCCTACCTCCTCTCGCCCCCATGTCACGTCCCCCCTCATCCCTCAGGGAACTATCACCTGACGACTTAGCCAGAGTCCTCCGCCTGACAATCAGCAGATGGCATCACCTTCGCCCCCTGCTCAGAGTGTTGAGCCTTCTATTCTGCTACTTCTCCTGTCTGACGCTGCTGTTGATGTGTTCTCTAGTAGCCTTTCCACCAAGTCGTCAGTAACCCCATCCTCCCCACACTCTACGACCTCTGGGGATTCCTACTTCGCCACCCCAATAGAGATGCCTTCCCGACGCGCCGACACCCCTCGCCCCTTGCCTGCCTGAGGAGATCGTATTGTCTCTTTCAGCTGGGAGGACCCCACGGGGCGTATCGCCCCAGATCGTAACCAAGAGGAAACCTTCCCAGTTGAACCTGACCTCCCGTTCCATGCCCACCGATTCAGGGAAGGATACCCTGATGAGGAATATCACACCGTTCTCCAGGCACACCTAACCAACTCCCATCTCGCCGTACCCATCGACCGGCACCTCCAACCTGGGTCACTCCTCCTATATCTCACCCAGGCATACCGTCAGTTAGCTAGAATCCCCGCTATCATACAGAGACTTCATCTCCCTGAATATACTATGCAACGGTCGGCGTTACTGTCAGTTCAAGAGCTCAGGACTGCCGCTCTGGGAGGATTAGCTTACCAACTGGACCTTGGGGATTGGCTCGAAGAATTAGACGGGTACATGGCTGACGTGGCTTACTCCTCTCTGCGAGCCAGAAAGGAAGACCAAGGGGAGTATATTCCCTTCATAACCCGAGCACAGTTGGACGCCGACGACATCATCACTACCAGCCCCAACGGGCGCACCCCCTGGGAGGAAGAGGACCTCTGGCGGGAACACCTTTTTCCCCTCCCACAAGACCACCCCCACTACAAGGATGCCTGCCATAAATGCCACGTCCTCGGGCATTGGTGAATCCACTGCCTCCTCTATGTCTGTCCCACCTGCAAGATCAGGAAACCAGGACACCCGCAATACCTCTGCCCTGACCGGGTCTCTTATCGCTCGCCCCCGCCGTCTTCGTCTTCATCATCTTCCTCCTCCCGTTGCTCCCGTTGCTCCCCACCATCACCACTGAACCACCACCCACGTCGCCAACACCACTTATGCCGTCCCATCCCGGTCCCTGCACCTCGTGTGCCTTCTCCCGAGTCAGCCAACATTGAGGATGTCATTGATGAGGTCGGATGGGGCAATATCATGGGCTCTCCGGGCCCCTCGTATGGCAATTTCTAGTCTTCGTCGTGGACTCAACACCCTAAATCGGGGGTAATGTTACGATTTGTACCAGTGTCCTGCTTCTTTTCTTTTTCTTTCGGACTTATCTCTCCTCGCTTAGCTCTTGTCATGCTAAGTCCGTGTTCCCTCAGTCACATGTTCTTTTGTTCTTCCTCCTTCTATGGAGTTCTTTGCTTACTAACTAAGCGACTTCTGCTATTGGCTCGCTGACTCAATGATCAGTCAGCCACTTTGTTCTTTCATATTCTTTCTGATTTCATACGATTACTCAGTGTCCTGTCATTCTCGTATATAAACCCCAAGTAGATCTTCTGTACCTCAGCTTAGACCTACTTGGTATATACATCCTAACTTTCCTCTTTGAGTGTCTCCACTCTACACCTGAGTGAGCGCTTTAGCTCTCCCCTGCGTCTTGTCCCGATCACAAGGGATTGTCCTCGGTCCACCCACTTCACTGGGAAGTCCATTGTCTGGCTCACACCAGGACGAACCTTTGACCTTGTTAACAGCAAGGTACCCACTTGTCTTCACGTCTTAGGACCCTCGCCAAGTTCATGCTAGACCCCTCGGGATCAAGCATAACAGATCTCAGGTACCCCTGTGGAGATGAAGCATGGCCTGAGTGGAAAGTGCCCCAAAAAGAAATAAGGGAGCATTTTCAAATTGATGTTCTTGCCCACGAATCGCTGCAGAAGCTAACTGGCTGAAGCAGCAAGGGCGTTCCATCAACAAGTTTCTCCAAAAATTTGAGATTCTCTTCAAGGAGGCTGAAGTTAAGAATGGCTATGGCATTGAAATTCTCAAGTGGGCAGTGGACACCCACATATAAGTATATGCAAGTCCACCTCCACATGCACATAGAGAATGACATTTTTAAATTGATTAACACCTACAGAAAGGTGGGCCAATCTTTTCAATCCATGGAAATCAAGTGCAGATTCCAACCAAGGCACTTTGGCAGAGCACAATGCTACAATCTGCCCAAGAGACCACCACCTAACCAGTGGTTTACACAATATGGGATGCAACCTGGAAGGGGAGCTCCCATGGAGATTGGGGCAGTGTAGAGGCCCCCAAACACTTGCACATGCTTTAACTGTGGCAAACCAGGCCACATTTGATGGGACTGCCAGCTCCTGAAGAAGCCATTTAACCTGGCACAAGATAGAAACTAAGCACTGGTTCAAAATATATGCCAAGTTTGGGTACCCAACAAAGACAGGTATTACACTGAGACATGGGCAGTCATCTCTGAAACCTCACCCAAAACAAAGGCCCATATGGCAATGTCCTCCTGACAGAACTATATGTTGAACAAAGCTCAAGCCTACTGGGCCAATGTCTTCAAAACAGAAGCCAGGACAAAAGCATCTGAGGCTTTAAAAGGAAGCAGCTAGTTGACAGTAGGGTGTCACCTAGCAAGCTGGACAAAATAAAATAAAAAACCAGAAAACTAGAAAATATTAAAAAATTAGTTACTTCACATTTGGATCCCTCAACTAGGGATGATAGTGACACTTTTATATGATCTGGTTTCAAGCTGATGGATTTGGCATCATGTACATTACCAGTAGTAAGTTCTCTGAAGTCCCTCCGTCACACTGGTATGAGAGTGGTAGGTGTAGATGACTCATTGATCATGCTCAAGGGAGAAATCCCCATAGCTGGCACTGAGCCTGTAGTCAAACTCTCGGAGTGCACTGAGGAGGACTTCCCAATACATACAATCAGCCAGGTGCTGAATAATTTAATAGGCAATCAACCATCTGTAGGAGGGTCTCTTGGAGCTCGGCACTAGATAATAAATATAGTGTGCTTAAGACCAGTCACATGACTGGGTCCAGACCATGACATCATACCTCATGGCTGGCATGCCCCTTTTATCTCTGCTAACCCTGGTGGGAATACTCTCACAATTGTGTACACTAGTCTACCCATGTATAGTAGTTTATCCTATGGACTCTATGGTCTATGCACCATCCCTCATACTATATAAACCCAGGTGTCTCAGCTAGTGTCCCCAGCTTTGATCACCTGTTGTCCTCCAGATAATAGTGTGAGCTTGAGCCCATCCCTCCATCCTCCTCTCGCCAGGCTCATAGAAGTCTGTAAGGCCAAGGCCAGTGGTGCAGTTGGTAACAATTCGTAACAGACACCAGCTTTTGCCACTGCTTTTATATTTCCTGGGTCCATGCATAGACCAGGATCTATACTACTATACATGGTAATATGCTACATGAGGTATATAGTAATGACTGTGAGAAGAAATGGAAGTATGGACAGAGATGAGATGTGCAAGGCTACCATGAGGCAAGCCCTGAGATCTGGATCTAGATTCATGGAGATAACTAAATAAGATACAAAGGGGAGATTAGATCAGGATCTGGAAAATCTAGGGGGTGACAGGAATGCTAAGGAGATCCAATTGGGAAATCTATATAAAATAGTCTACATGTGTAACCTTTGAGGTGTGACATCATGGATGATGTCAGGGTCTGGACTTGTCACATGATTGGTCATGTGATCAGCCTTATGGAGGTCATGTGACTTAATGAGCATGTGGTAAAGGGAAAGTGAGAAAAGGAGTGTGGGAGAAATAGTTAGGTGTAAGGGGATTTATAACAAAGAGCTAGATATGAATAATGGATCAAGGATGAGGACCCAGATACTGATGATGACAAGTGAAAACAGTGCTAAGATCTCAATGATAAGGAGGGGGGATTAAGATGATAGAAGATGACCAGTGAGAAGCAGACTGATAAGATTCAAGATTTTGATACAAAACCTTTATAGTCTAAGCATTAGCATTTCCCTGGACTTTGTAGCTATGGTGACACACAAGGCCCTATGAAGGGACACTCAAATCTAAGTAGCAAGGCATCAAAAAACACAAGATATTGTAGTCAAATATCAAATGAAAATGAAATATATGATAAAACCAGAAAGTGATGGACATAAATAGGCAATCCAGTAGATGGAACCAACTGGATCAAATGAATATATACAAACCTGGGACTGTATAAATGAATCAGATGAATGGATAAACCAAGGACAAAACAGACTGACATAGAAGGATGTAGGACATAACTGGGAGGCTTGATGAATACCAGGATAAGCTGAAAAGGTGACCTACAACCATAGAAGGCCACTATCACCATTTTCTACCATTTACCACACCATTTTTCTGCCCACTGCTCTGCTAGTCCACTCAGACTACCTTCCCTTTTCCAGGTCTCTTTAGGGTTGAGCACATCATGTCTCTAGACTCCCATATCACTTATCCTGTACCCTATGGTCAGGATTAGTGTTCTTCACTGGACTGGAAGGAGTGTTCCCAAATGGTTAGGTAGATCAAAGAATGACTAGAAGGGAGGATTGATGCAAGGAAGTGAGAAGATGGGAAGTCAGAAAGATCCCTCAATGTATTTCAAAAACTAAGTAAATAGCTTTTATAATCCAGAATATGTTCCTGGACTTTCACATGCTATATAGTGAGTGTTCTAAATAAGAAACAAAAGGTCTGAATAAAGCCAGGGCTTATTGGGAGTTGATCCAGACTAAAACTGGACTGGATTAGTGATCTGGACTACATACTGGTCCAGAATGTCAGTCCAGACTAAGATCCAGAGTGAACTATAAGGTAGTTCAAATTAGCCACAGGTCACATATATACTAGGTGGACCTCAGTCATACTACAGTATGGTATGATTCAAGTGGAGATTGAAGCATACCTCCTGCACAGACCCTACACCACCCCCCTTGACTCCACACACTTGTCAAATTTCATGCACTGGCAATGGCTGATGCAGCAAGACCTTGTCTTCCCCCTCTCAGGCTCCTGTGTCTCAAGTTGTTTATCAACCATGAGTTGTTAAGTCTAAAGGCAAGGCAAAAGTTGTTTTGGCTTCAGTTAGCAGCAATGCTCTCACAACTCCTCTAGCTGTAGAAGGTCCCCCCCTGAGCCCTGAGGCAAGTGCATCTAGGAACAAGATCCAAATCAAATAAGAGCCTTATCCCTGTCTCACAGAACAGCTTCTAGAGTGATGGAATAATCCTACAGATCATGGAATACTCTTCAATGAAAAGCTACAAGAGAGTTGTAATGGGATATCAGCAGTTACAAAAGCTAGCCTTCACAGAAATAAGAAAGATATCAAGATTGTGATTGCAAATGCAGTTTTTGAGAACAATCCAATGTATGGTACTGCATATGCAACAAATCCAGAGGTGTTTGCAATGGCTGTAACTAGCCTCCTTGACATGTGAGATTTATTTATACTGTTATTTCTCCTGATCTTCTGATATTTTACTAGGCCAAAAAAGCATTATCAATCAAAAGCTCTGATGATGAAGTTAACAGGGCAAGGAATCATGCCCAATGATCCACAATACAAGAATCTTTTTGGTATATTCTCTAATCTTAATATATATGTCTTTGATGGAAGTTTTTATATAGAAAAAATCATTGCTGAATTTCCCAACTGGTATGAATGTGATTGTATGTGGCATGGTAACCCTATGTTTAATGCATGGCAGTTCACCAGTGCACCTGGTATCAACTGGACTCAAGATCTATTTGCAAGTCTCAATCAGGGAGGAACTACTATCAGGATTAACCATGCTAACTCAAAGTGAGAAGTGAGAGAGGTCTAATCAATTGTACAGACTAAGCTGTGGTGAAGGCACACAGACAGAGAATGAGACAAAAGGATGAGATGATGAGAATTCCAAGAACAAGGACTAATACAGGAATAATACTACTTATATACATAATACTAACCCTTGGACCTATAATAGCCCTAAGCAACAATCTAAACAATCTAGATCAGGTTAAGATCCAGATGATGCCTATGACCCTAGATCTACTATGGTCAACAATCTATGGATATAAGTAAGCTAAAGTGATCAAATTTACAGTTGAATGTGAAATATAAGTAAGCCATGAGTAAGTAGCTGATAAATAGAATGGAGTGATGTCATGGTGATGTCAATAGGCTGGACCATGATGTAATGATGATGACATAACCTGATGTCAGTGGGGTGACACAATTAAAGGTAGCCTAGACCTGAATTAATAGATAAGATAAGGAATACTAAGGTAATCAGGTGGATGGGTGTGAATTAAAATAGGGGTCAGAAATGTGTCATAATAAATGTTAAGAAATTCATGGTTCTGACAACTACTGCTACCACTGTTTCTGAGTAACAGCTTTTAACTGCCAATGAAAATCAGAAGCTTGAGGACTCTTGTGATGAACAGCTCAATTGCAACTTTGAAGGGCTGACAAAGTAGCTGCTACCATACCAGACAATAACAATATGCCAGGTGACACCATTAATGAACCACACAATACCTGCTGTGCCCCAGTCAAATCCATATTTGAGGCAGATACATAAGATGTCTGTCAATGATGATGGTGCTGATATCCCATTGGAAACATTTGATGACAATGGAACCATGTCACTGTTAAGAGCCACTTATCTAAGAGTATGTCAAGTTTATATATATACTAGTATTCTGATTGAATTGAACTTATATATTCAGGTTTCTAGTCTCACTGCTAGCCCTTCAAGAACTTCAGTCTGTGATAGTCATACCATGTTTTATACATTCCCATATGCACAAGCATCACTCTCATTATTCAATCTCATCCTCCTCCACATCAATTTTCAAGTCCAGGCCCTCACTTTTGCTCTGTCACTTCCCAGACTAGCTCATTAGAGGGGAAAATGACATCTCTTGCACAGCTACAAGCAGACCATGAAATCCAAATGGATGCATTGAGTGGCAGTATGTCAGGGCAATGCTATGTTGCCTCAATCTCTTGGAATAAGTGCAAGATGGCTAAAATACAAGCTCATACATGTATATGACAAGGAGATTGCACACCTCAAGTCACAGGGTGACAAGGAACACTCAGAGGCTGCAAAAGCACATGACCATCTGATGGAAAAGAAGCAGCTCAAGATTGAGACAATATAGGAGAAGGCAAAGGTCCTTGAATTGAAGGTTAAATTGGTGGAGCTTCAGAAGGCCACAACTATATCTGATATATTGGGCTGACTACCATTATGCAGCTATCGGCTCCTTGTTGTTTGTTTGTTTTTTTATATTATGCATATCTGATTTGTTTTGACTAGCAAGTCTCCACATTATTGATCCCTTTCTGTTATAGTAGTGCACACACTGTTCCTTCTGACTACTTTTATAGATACAAATCAAGCTCAGTGGTTAATCACTTCATCAAATGATTCTGAAATTGCTGTCCTTATCCAGGAGATGCTGCCTCTTCTGGGATAAAATATTTATTCTCTGGCTTGAACCATTCTACCACCTCTTTTCTTGTCCATGCTAATGACCCAACATGTCCTAACTCATCCTTCTACTATTATGCTCAATCCCAAAGGGTTGAATGTGAACTTGGCTGAAGGACTAAAGATTAAGAACAAGAGTTTACCTTGCAAACAGCAAGGTTGAGGGTTCATCCTAGTAGAGACTAGATGGAGGGCTACCTGATGAAGCAGGTGGACCAAGGACAATCCTTTGTTATTGGGATGGGACACAGGTATGAGCAAAAGTGCTCACTCAGGTGTAGAGCAAAGATATATGAAGAGGAAGGCAGATGTTTATATGCTAAGTAGATCTAAGCTGAAGACACCTGGTACTACTTGGTGGGATTATATACAAAAGTGAAGGGATGCTAAGTAATCATATAGAAACTGAAAGAACTCAAGAGAACAATAGGCTGACTGATCATGGAGTCAGCAAAGAAATAGCAGAAAATGAGCTATGAGTAAGCAAGGAATAAAGAAGAATGAATGGTCACATGAGCAGTGCAATTACAAGCTTAGCATAATAAGAACTAAGCAAGGAGGGAAATAAGTCTAACAAAAAGGGAAAAAGAATAGACATAAGGATGAATTATAAAATCTGCAGGCTTTTGAAATAAATTATCATGTTGTGAAGGATCATATAGTATATAATCCAGTATGTTGCAACATATAAGTCCTTATCTGTTCTGATTCAGAGGCACAGCTCATGCAATAATTGGAAACAGTCCTTTAATGCAGAAAATGCATGCTCCACTCATATATGGACCTATTAAGCAAATTACTGGCAGTACTCATTAAGTTTAAACTAACAAACATTTGACAGGTATGTACCAGTTATAACAATTTTGCTGATGTGATAATTGACCACTTCATGGCTTCTTGAACAGTATAACACACCACTGCTCACTTAGGTATGCTAAGTCTTCCCAGACCCAATAGCCAGAAAGAATAGTCCTTCTAGCACTGCTCACTATCCTGGTCCCTTGAAATGCATATGTGTCATGTACACTTTCTAGATGGCCAGCCTGTAGTCATTACTTATGAACCTGACAATTTAGTGAGAATCATGCTTTTCAGTCATAGAATCCATCACTAAACATTCCTGACTGAGCTCACAGATTGATGGGTGTACCATCTACTGCAAATACTCTGTTTTGCCAAAAACAACAAATACTTTTTGCAACAAAGGCTCATGCTTGACATAGATAGCAGAATCCTACTGGTGGTATAGCAATAAACTTGTCATGGCACTCAACAATGTGCTTATAACCCAGTGCATACAGGTTAGCACTGTTCTAAAACTGATACCTGCCCATTGAGATATGTCCTCAGGTGAGGAAGTGGCTTGCACAAACCAAAAAAATCACCAATTGGACTGAAACAGGTAATTGCTGTTTATTTGAGTGATTACAAAATATAGAATGACCAGAGATCTCATCCAGAATATCATCAAATATCAATTGGTACTCTGAAATAAATTCAGATGGGACCAAAAGCTTCTCAGTGATGTAAAAGTAGCCCTACCTTCCATCCCATTTGATGATCTCAAACCCCTCCTAAATCAGATCTTGAATTTTCCACTCCTTACGTGCATTACAGGCTTGACGCAGGCTTATAAAACTGCCCTTACATGCAGGTAACTTTTTTGCATTGAAGAAAACAGAGAGGCTCTGTGGGATAGCATGTTTCTTTGACAAGGAGGGGCAAGGACATCCAGGTTGCTTTTTGCATGCCTCCACACATTGAATCTGTTGACGAAGCTTCTTGTCTGCCTTCTTCTGCTCATGTTTGCCATTGGTCCACTTTTCATTGATAGACAGCTTCAAAGGGATTGAACAGGTTATCTCACAGCCACAAAAAGGTTGAAGGGTCCTGAGGATTGGAGGCAGAAACACAGAGTTGGTAACTAATGGATTCCCTTCAGAATCGCCAACCTCTGACAATATATGTGCTACTTCCTCACAAAGTGCTTTTTTCACACAGAATAAAGTCTGCAAGGATGGAATACAAAAGGATTGTAATGCAAAGCATGAGTTTCAGGTAGTGGCCCACATTTGTAAATCATTATTTAGAATATCCTGATGGTGGTGTTCAGTAGCATGTAGTGGCTGCAGTAACACATGGAGAACATGACACATATTGGCATAGGCTGTGTTTCTATTATGCTTCCAACCTGGACAGGTAGTGCTTCCATTGCCTCCTGGATGCTTCTCTCCCAGATGAGTTGAGGCAGAAAAGGGCAAGGTGAGGGTATGGTTGCAGAAAGCCACTGCAGACAGGACAAGGGTTGTGATTTGTGAACTAATATGTACTTTCTTGTGAAACAGATGTGGCCAGTGATCAGCAAAATGGCCAGGAAGGGGGAGCTGGGATGAACACATTGTTTTTTCCTCTGGCTGCCACAAAACCCATGCCTTGAGCACCTCATCCTCTAATGCTGCAAGCATATTAAGCATTCCTTCATATTGTAGGTTGATTTCTTCTGATGTTGACATAGAGCCATCTGATTGTGATGTGAAATCAAGTGACATGGTGCTGAGCATTGAAGAACCAGTTGATATTGAAGACAAGACCATCAGACTGCCCCTGTTAGAACCATCCCCACCTCCCAGCAATGTACTCATCCATTCACTTTCATCTGTGAGTTGTGATTTGCTGCTATCATCAAGAGTGGTGTTAATTTCTTTGTTCCATTGTATAGCAATTGACACTGCCTGCTGGTTAAGCACATTGAGGAATTGTGTACAGATGGAAGTGCACAGCATGATAGGAAAGGGTAATAAGAATGTCTGTTTGCTTTTGAATGTTTCACAGTGCTATATACTAGATAAAAATGCTATCTATTTGATCAACAACACAGTTCTATTCATATGGTAATGCTTTTCAATCACTGAGTTTCAAATGTCAGAGCTGTCTTGACTTTAGCTAGACCTAGGTGATATCTGTAAGTGCAGCTACACCTTATTTGAATACTCTTTATGACTTAGAATAGGCTACAATAAATAGGAATAAGTCATCAAACATGAATAAAGATAGGCATCCAGGTCCAGACATGGAAAAACATAGCAACATAGAGCAATCTAGTGCTCCATAGTGCACCATCTCTAACATTATGTGAATGGTTATCAAAGTCATCCTTGCCTAAGGGCAGATTACAATGATGCACTGATGTTATATAATACCACTAGCCATTCTTCTCCATATTTCACAATACCTGCAATCTCATCCCACATGTTCATCAGACATAAAAACTTGGGACTTCTAGTTACATACATAAAGAGCTTGAGGGCAATAGTATGCTCCAAACTGAAGGTTACATGTTAAGAGACATATTTAAACTCAGTAGTCTGAGTGTGAACTGTAGGTACACAATTATCCAAGATTACCTTAATAGGTAACTAAGTGCATACTACAATAAAAGGGTAGAGAATAAGTTATGCTCATTAGGGATGAGTCACACTCATTCAACACAAGGTGCAAAATTGTCATATCCATCCCAACCTCTATCAACTCTGACCTCCAAACCCCTAGCCTGAGCTCTTTCATCCAACTCTATATCACTCTCCTTCAGACTTTATCCTTCCCTCTTGGACTTCTACTATTTCCTTATATGTATGTATAGTATTCCCCTTTTACTTTTGATCCTTAATTTTTAGTTCCAACCCTTAATCCATTCCTATAGACCCTTCATCACACCATATGCCTTTCCTACATACTTTTCCTATGTCATATACCCCTCTCTTACCTAATTTACCTTTCCATACATCTCTCCATTCTTTAGTCCAAACTCTAAACCAGATTTCTAGTGTTTAAACCTCTAGTACTTCATTTGTACCCTTAGTACAAATATCAAGTTAGTCTCCTCCTATCTCCTGTCTGACTTCCTTTCCCTACTCTCCTATTAGAATGCACAAGCACAGCCACTGCTCAGGCCTGACAGCATAGCACAGTAACTATAATATAGAGTTACAACAAGTTCTTTCCCCTCTTCTTTATCTTCCTTTGTGATTGTACTAGGCCTTTGTGCCTTTGTGTTTTCCTTTCTTCCTTTGCTTCTCTTTCATCCTGATTATTTCACTTTATGCAGCCAGTGGCAAAATAACTATATCATGTCTCACATATAGTTCAAGCACCTCAGTCTGTTCATCTCACACAATGACTGAGGTAAGCTACATATGATACACCACTACAGTGCACATACTAGCTACTGCTCGTAGTGTAGTTTTCCTAGCCCCATGCTGCTCTAAACCTTATATCTCCTTCTCCTTCCTTTAAAATACAAGGACCAAGCCTAGGCTTTTGGCAAGGGTATGACACACAAGTCCCATGCCAAGTTCTCCTAGGTACCTCCTTGCCTGCTCCAATCTCTGTTCATTCCTTCCCTATAAACTCCATCCCTACTAACCCTCAGACCTCTGATCAGACTTAAGTCCAGAGTGTTACAATTTATCTTCATTGTTTACTCTTTTCCCTTTACTTGGACCTATTTCTCTCCTCACTTAGCTCTCTTTATGCTAAGCTCATAGTTCTATCACTTATGTGACTACTATCCTTCCATGCTCTTCCTCATTCCTTGCTTGCTCAACAATTGGTCAGCCCATTCTTATTCTGAATTCTTTTGGTTTCTATACAATTACTCAGCATCCCTTCATTCTTGTATATAAACCCACCAAGTAACATCAAAGTGTACTCAGCTTAGACATACTTGGCATATAACCATTTTCTTCCTATTTGTGTGTCTTTGCTCTACACCTGAGTGAGCACTTTTACTTGTTGCCTCCATCCCATCCTGATAACAAGGGATTGTCTTTGCTTCACCTGCTTCACCAGGACAATCCCTTGACCTTGTTCTAGAGACTCTCAGCCAAGTTCATGCTTGACCCTTCAGGATCAAGCATAACACAGAGAAACCAGACTCAACAAAAATAAAGCAAAAGAATAGAAGTCCAAGCCTCTCATTGATCCAAATAAACAAGAGATCAATAGTAAGCAAATGTTCTGCTTCAAGTACTTTATTAATAACTATACTCTAAACACTACATTATTCTCTTTTATCAAGCCTTCTCTATCTAGCCTAATCTCAACTAGTTCAGCTGTTACAATTTCTGATCAGAGCACCTGTCTACCATCAACTGACTCAGTCTTGGGTACTATTATTACTTCAGCTACAAGCCAACCAATTTCTGATCCTTTTCTGCCCTCCCCTCTGTCCAAGCTACTGCCATGGTAGTGAGTGATAATAATGAGGGTCTCTACTCTGATAATCCTGAAAAGACTGGTCCCTTGGAGCATGAAGACATTCTGATGCCAAAGAATCTGCTGCATGTTCACATTCATTAACTCTTGTACATGACTATGATCTGACTGCAATCTAGTGATTCTCTTGCTCACATTGCTACATATGGAAATGAATCTCAAAATCCCTGGCATGTCAACATTTTCTTCCAACAGAACTAATATCACTCTCATCCCACCTCTAGTGCATGACCCTGCATCTGGAATCACAGACATCTCAGAACCTGTTGTATCACTGGTTCCTACCTCATCTATTCTTGTCCAGCCAAGCCATTTAACTGTCTCAAAGCAAGTGAAATCTGCAAGTTTAGCTAGGACCCTAAGGAAGACTATAAAAATGTGACCTGGGCAAGGCCACAATAGAAGGCAAGTACATTGAAACTTATTCAATCAATTACTATTGAAGGGTTTCTTAAGAAACTTATGTGTGCATTGCTGGTTGATTCCATTCAAAGGTACAAGTAGTAGAACAAAGGAGGAATTTGATGTGTACTATGCATCACTTTTGTATATAGTGTCAAGTAAAAAAAGGTGTGTCTATACAAACAAGTCTTCACTTTACACTGAAGCTATCTACCTACAGACCTATGATAATGAAGCAGCAGAGCTAGCAAGTACTTCTATGTTTTTCATGTTGTGAATCTGATAGTCATTTTTTCAGGATGCAAAAGGCACTTGGAACAAGGATTTATTCAAATGAACAGTTCACTAGTTTGCCTATCTTACACCAGCATTGCTACTCATTCCTCCTGCTATTACTATCTCTCTTGCTCTGTTACTTGTCTTTCTCTGCTGCTCTTATTTGCTATCATCACTGCTTGTCTTCATTGCTTCTCAATCTCCCATTACAGCTCAGATTGATTGCTGTATGGATACTTGCCTCCATTCAACATAAAGAGCACAAACTATTGCTTGAGTTCATCTGGAAACTACTGCTTCCTCTTGTCATCATCTGGATTACCTCTTGCTGCCATCACCATGCACTCAATCACCAGTATCACTGTCTCTGCTGGTGCATGGTCCACCTTTTCTGTTTTCTTAGGCACTCACCTGCACTCTAGAGTATGTTATTTGTATTCATATTATCCTGCTGTCACTAGTCACTTCTGTTGCCATATGGATCCAATTCTGTTTTTGTAGCAGCTTGTAGTCATAAAACTGAAATGCATATATATGCCTGGACCAAGCAAGTGGCCATGTCAAGAGATGCTACATATCTTCTTTTTGTGCCTCTTTATTGTATGATATTCCATGCTTCTCCATCCTTGCTCTGACTGTATTTCTTATGCAAATTGCCATATCCACACAAAGCAAAATAACTGGATTGATGCAGAAAGATATATACAAGTAATCTACATCATGAAAAGGATAACAACAGATGGATTACAGGTGAATAGAACCCTCACAATGGCAGTCAAAGATGGGACAGGAGAATGAAATCAAGCTATGAGAGCCCCCTATTGACAGTGCCTAGTTATCCCCAGATGGCTCTTCCATGCCCATATGAGGATGTGAGGCCCTCTTTGGTGCTGGATGGCTATTTGTGTAGTCATAGGCTGCTGTGTTGGAACCAGACCCATAAGATGGGGTAGGAGCTTGTCTATGATAATATTAGCTAGGAATATCATACAAAATACTGCTACTATAGGTGCTATGCATCTGTGAATCTCTGAAAGCAGCAGGAGGCGCATACTGTGCTTTGATTTCAGGAAATGGGCCCCAAGGGGTATAAGGGCCCATGAATGGGCCTGGATAGCCATGGATTCATGGATCAGATCCTTGTGGACCATACCACCCACTGCCAGGAAACATGAAGCACTCAGGAAAGTTGCCATAGGTGACATCTTGCTGAATGATTTGTATCTCACTGTACATCGCTGCTGTGGCAATTAGGTGGCAATCCACGAAATCTTGTGTAGATGGCCATTGTGAGGCATATGAATTGTGGTTGATGAGTGGACTGGGGTGAGGGACAGACTGGACAAGCTGCAGGGTGCTAGGGTGACTCTCTGGCACATTCAAGGTAATGGAGGATGTATGACCTTTCTCTGCTGCCAGGAGATTTAACAGTGGGTGAGAGATAATCTCTGGTCCCACTGCCACTGTGGCAGATCCCAAGGTTCTCTTGTGAAGGCTAAATGCATCATCTTAATTGGAATCTGCCTCAGATGGAAGATTTTTCTTCATCACAAGTCAGGACTTTGGGTGACCAGGAAGGAAGAGGGTACTGACATCCTTTGAGTTAGTACCACTGGTGGTGCAAGCCTGCATGGAATTGGGCACAGTAAGGTCTTCAGTGACTCCAGGCAGGGTGGCATAAGCTGCTACAACAGTGGGCAAGGTAGGAACTTCAGTGATGACAGGCAGAACTGCATACAGAGAGATAGGTGGCACCAACAAGCCATTACATGGATTGGTGGCAAGTAAAAGGGTTTCTGGTGGTGGTGCTACATGCTCTCCAGAAGGGTATTCATGGTCAAGGAGGGGAAGGGCATCCTTTTGGAGGGTGGGGGTGTTGTGAACAGCTCATCATGTTCATCAAAACTGAACCTTAACCATCGGCTGGACCAAACCATAACCCTAGAGAGAGGAAGCTGATGATGGAGTTACCCAGCAGAAAAGAGAGGATGCCTGTATTGGGGGCTAGCCGGAGCAGGAACTGCCAGAGCTCCTTGAGGACAATGGACAAATCTCTTAGCACACAGAGGAGAGCCTAACTGACAAGTGGCTAAAGCTGGGATTCCTGGCTTTAGGCCACTGGCCTTATATATTGCCTGGGTCCATGCACGGACCAAGCTGTACACTACTATACATGGTAATGAACATACTACAGTAAGTGTAATAAAGGAATGGAAAAACAGAGATTAAAGAGGTCAGGCTGCAAGGAGGTGAGCCCTGAGATCTAATCATAGTCCTAGGAGATAGGATCAGGATTGAGATCCAATATATACAAATGGATACAAGGGGAGATTAGATCAGATTGGGAGATCTAGGAGGTGACAGGATTGCTGGAGATCTGATGGAGATAAGAGTTAGGGTAGTCTAAGGGTTGTCAGCATGTAACCCTAGAGGCTATGATGTCAGTGATGATGTCAGGGGCTGGACTCATCATGTGACTGGTCATGTGATCAGCCTCATGGGAGGTCACATGACTAAAGGAGTGGAAGGTGGCAATGAATGTAGGAAAAGAGTGTAGGGATGAAAAGTTAGGTGCACGTGGTTCATAACAGCTTGATGGCCATTGGAGAAATATGGTTGACATTTTTAGAGAATCTCCCTATCTCAGCTCTGTCACCAACCAGGTATTCTTTATGGCTCAGCTGATACTTCTTGGGGTTGCTATTGAGTGCATATATACTCAAACTCATGTTCATGTGCAGAAATGTAAGTTGTTCATGGCACATGCAATTACATAGAGATAACTGGGATCTGGAGAACAAGTAAATGAAGATACTGCCAGAATGCTCTCATATCAGACTCTCAGGCCAGTGGTTTCAAACCCCCTCAATACTGCAGCAATTTGTGTGAGCACCCATAAGTCACTTGTTGGTTTGTATGGGAACAATCTGGACTTCAATTGATAAGAGTGACAAGATGCAGTCATGATGACATACTAATGTAGGCATGGTCATCCATTCACCAACATCTCTGCAAGAGATACCATGTTTCTGGAAAGCAAGCTTCAAAAGGTGGTATATGTATGAGTTTGTGTTAGAACCAGGGTCTCCAGGAGATAACTCCGGAACTCCAGAGTTCAAGCAGGACTTGGTTTCACCATATGTGATGTGCCCTTGTCACAACTCCGGGGGTGTCCTGTAATTTCAGAACGGGTGGAAGAAGTCAGATTGACCTTGTTGCAAGCAACGAAGGCCGAGGATGGTTCAGAAAAGAGTCTTAGAGACTCAAGGGGGTCAGAGTGAGCTTGGGAGACTGTCCAAGTCAATATTCAAACTAGTGTATCTACTACAAGTGTGGAGACTTATATATGGGAGTAAAACATAGGTCTTACTAATAGTCCGGAGTGTGGATGCTAAGTGTACCGGAGCTGTGCTCCTAAGCAGGCACAGGGACAGAGGGTGAACTGGGACGAAGCTAGTGGCTATGTACTGTAAGCAAAGAATGGAATGTGACACTAAGAACAAGGAATACTAAATAGAGAGGGTCCGGGGTGTCAGAGATGTGGACTCATCAAGAACACACCAGAGGTCACAGGAAGTCTGGAGTTGGGTCTGGAGTTAAGTCCGGAGTTCCGGATTGATGGATATGACAGTTTGGTAATATCCTAAAAGGTATACTGTGAGCTACATTTTATTTGATTGTGAGACTTACCTTGAGATTGTTCTTCCATGGGTGCTGCTCAATGAGGCTGTTGAATAATAGAAGTTGCCAGGAGGCAGGATAAATGGTGCAGAGGACCCAATGACCACTTGACAAGGAATGGTGAATTGGTAGGATCCATAAGGTCTTCTCCCAATATTTCATCCAAGACATATTCTGCCAGATGATGTTATCATCTGCATTGTATTGGATGCAAGGAAGGTCATGAGTCAAGAAAATGGCAATTTGGCTAGAGTGGGGTGACATTAGGTGTGAATGGAGAAGTGCAGCACAGCCATTAATGCATGTGTCATTGAGACAAGCATATGGGAAACCTAAAATTTCAAGGGCTTTTGGTTCAAAGACAAGCAAGGGGAAACCATTGGTAGGAGATTGAATATATTCTGCAGTGTCACCTTCCATGATAGTTGCATTGCTTGAAATGTCCATGTAGTCAGCAATCGGATCCTATATGAGGTATGTCAAAGAGGGTTGAACAAAGAGGGCCTAACTTACATGAGAAGAGTTCCATAGAAACTTCACCATTGGCATTCCCTCCTGGTTGTCTTCTTCATTCTCATAATCTCTGTAGTCTAACACATCATCAAGAAGTACTTGTTCTGATTATGGTGGCACCTTCTCATCAATGTTAGCATTGACAGTATCTTCTCCAACATCATTTGGGAGTAAAGTGCAGGCAGTCAGTGGAAGCCAGAATATATCCTTGGTGTGGGCAGAAACTCTGGACAGCAGCTCTGCAAGTCTGACAGCTTCTTTGGCCCAAGTCACATAGTGTACTGTGGATGTGAGAGGGGTTGGCCAGTGTTTCTGTAACTCTAGAATTTCCTTGTGACAGTGCTGTAGGATAACTTGGAGAAGAGAATCTGGAGAGATGTCAGAATACATAGCATTGCTGCAGGAGAGTGGAACATACTTTCAGGCTGGTGTATGGCAACCTCAACTTCAAATACATAACTCTAAACCAAACCATCAGCACATGTTATCTGATTTCATACCTAAGTGGCATTGTTCTTTGAGGCAATGACCACATTTCAGCAATGTGTGGATCCCATCACATACATCTGAGTCTTCCAACCATCAGGGTATCTCACCTGAAGCAGGGGAAATCCAGACATCTTGGAGAAGCATCTGGTTGTTGTACAAGTCAGCAAGTTTGGTAGAGAGTGGAGTGGGCAGTGGAATAGCATAGGCAGAATCATACAACTCCTCAAGAATCTCACAGTACTTGTTAAACTTCCTGATTGTGAGCATAAGAGCAGGTTGGCATTTTGCTATTGCTTTCTGTGTTTGTTGATGTAATTTTGTGCCTGGGCTATGACACATTCAGAAATGTGGGATGGATGAAATATCAAGGACTTACCCAATGTCTTGTCTTTGCCACCCACAGCACAATCAAGTTTATCCCATTCAAAAAAACTACTAACAGCTCTTTTGCAGATATTGATCTTCAGGTCCCAAGCTATAAGTAGCATGCATATGAATTTGAGAGGAACCTCTTCTAATTGTGGGAATTGGTCTTGGACATTAAGTGAAGAATACAGGGTTTCAATTTTCTCCAGAAGGTGAGTGTGCCTGCATTCTATGCTATTGAGGATGTCAATAGTGATAGCAGCTGTGCCATCTTTTTCGATTGCTGCATGGGTAGTCTATAGTGCACACTTAGAGGAATCCAGGTCAGCTTATAGTACAAGAACACTGTCAAGTTCTTTCCTCAGTCTCACTAGGGCATCTCGACAATATGAATAATATGAAAGTATATGACACAGGGACATATGAGCTCTAATGGAGAGCTGGGTTGTATGCAATGTAGCCCATTGAGCTCAAAGCTTGGAACTAGCTATACCACAACTGTCCAGGACTACCTGGGCAGTATCTCCCTGGTCACTAATACCTTTCTTCATGCACTGTTTAAGCCGGGGGCCTAGTTCCTTTCACATATTTAGACTAATGGCAGCAACTTGGCAATCAACAAGCCATATACAGCATTGACACTAGCAACCATCAATGTGGAGTTAGAAGGCAGTGTTTTAGGACTTACTGAAGATGCCCATTCAATCCCTATTAGCTTGATGAGATATGACCATAGTTGCTCAGTACCCTCACCATCAGACAAGCCAAGACCCTCAGCCAGATGTGGATTATATACCAGCTAGCACACCCACTCAT
Source organism: Pulveroboletus ridleyi (assembly GCA_038089355.1). Lineage (NCBI taxonomy): Eukaryota > Fungi > Basidiomycota > Agaricomycetes > Boletales > Boletaceae > Pulveroboletus > Pulveroboletus ridleyi. The sequence goes on along the minus strand of JBBPKS010000025.1, from coordinate 3,765 downwards.
ACCTGTAGGCATGCATTGCTGTCATTGCAAAGCATAGCCATGAGATGATAGTGTCACTGAGTATGTCATACTGTGTGAGGTCAGCCTGAGATTGTAGGTATATACATATCTATTGAATAAGGCAATTGCATTGGCCAATTCTGCAGGATCAAAGCCAATTTGCAAATGGACTTTCAGGGACATTCTTAAACTACCCTCTGCAGACCAGAAGGAGTGGAAGGCTGCTTGCTGCAAGTAGCTGGAGATGCTTAAAAAGCAAGACATATATGAACTGGTAGACTGTCCTAAAAATTAGCAGGTCATTAAAAACAGATGTGTCTTCAACATCAAACCAGACAGTTGAAAGCATATATGACTTGTTGTGAAGGGTTTTTCCTAGATTGAAGGACTTGACTTTGATCAAATATTCTCTCCAGTTGTGCATTTCAAGATAGTGCAGCTTATGCTTGCACTAGCTGCCCTGGAAAACTGGCATATTGAGGCTGTAGATGTCCATAGCACCTATTTATATGGCTGCTTGGATAAAGAGATCTACATGAAACAGCCAGAGTGATTTAAACTTCCTGGTCAAGAGAACAAAGTCCTCCACCTACTCAAGGTGTTATATAGCTTTAAACAGGCTAGATTGGCATGGTGGAAGGCCCTTAACAAGTCCATGGAAGAATTCAGCTTCAAATATCTCAAGTCAGATGCTGACTTATTTCTCTACAGAAAATGTGACACTCATATAGTTGTTGCAATCATTTATGTAGATAATACCATGTTCTGTGGTCCCATCAAAGAGATCATGAATGAGGTCAAGGCTCTCTTCATGAAAAAGTGGGAATGTCAAGACCTTGGTGTAGCCACTGAGTTTCTCCATATGCACATATATATGCCACTCAGGATGCCAGGTCTTAATTGATCAGTGTGAATACCTTGAAAAAGTCCTTGTGTGATTTGGCATGTAGAATGCCCATATTGCACCCACTCCCTTACCTCAGGAGTACTATCCCCTAGATAACAATCAGACTGCTAATGCTGGAACTTCTTACAATTCCAATCCATTATTAGGTCTCTCCTGTACATCATGCTAGGCACTTGCCCAGATACTGCCTATACAGTAACTGCCCTCTCAAGGCATGCAGCATATCCCACAGAAGACCATGTGAGCAAAGTGCTGTATGACAAATTTCCGAAGTCCGGAAGGGTGCGGCTGGTAAGTCCAGAGCGATCCGGAGTTCAGCTGTCGCCGGATGGGCTAAAACAACTTGTATTTACCTGGTAAGTCCGGAGCGATCCAGAGCTACAGTATGTTAGAGGAATAGTAGTGCTAAGTATAAGGGACTCACTTCAGCTGTCGCCGGACGGGCTAAAACAACTGAAGTGCCATATGTAAAAGTGAAGGTTTAAGTAGTTTGGGATGGAGGGCGCTTGTACCTCAATCTGGGCACGGAGGCGAGAAGGCAAATGAAAAAGGGATGTGAGTAAACCTAACTGTTCTAGGGTTCTACCGTACTCAGGGTGATGTTTAGTGCATGCCCTGGAGGTCCGGAACTGGCTCCGAGCCTGGAGGAGAAAACTCCGGGATGTTTATCCGGAGGTCCGGAGTTCCGGAGAGTCCTCCGGAACGGACCACACTTTGTCATGAAGGATAAATAATCACTTCAGAGAACTTGATTTCAGACGATATTATGAGGACTCATGCTGATGTGGCGAGATGACACAGGAACCGTGTTCAAACATCACCGGCTGATGGTATTTACGGGTTGTATTACATTACCTAGGCCTATGTGCCTCACTATGTGCACCGCTGCGAAAACACAACATCCAGATGGGAAATGTAACCGTGATACTGGCATATTTTGTCCCTTCCTAATGTTGATTCAGTCTGAGTTGAGCAGTGCAGGCGAAAGGAAAGAGACTCGCACCGTTAGATGAACCCCCGCAGACTCGGACTGGGAACTATCGTTCGTTTGTTGCGCCTATGAGAGTGTGAGCTGTCGTGACGAGAGTCCACCGTGGCCAAAAAAAAAGACATACCAGGTCCACATCCGTTGCATGCGTAGTATGCTGTCCGCTACTGGAAGCACCTTCGACCGGACGCTTCATAACAGCAGGTTTGCGAGATTGTTTGGGCTGTAATGTGTGATGAGTTGGTGTACACGGATACGAAAAACAACGAACCTGTGGCTTTATGACAGGCATCCACACCGCTCGCTGAGATGTTATGTCAATATGCCAGATCTATTCCCTTCCGTCTACCAAGAAACACTCACCCGTCGGCGTTGGCCCGCAGCCATCGTTGAAGGAATCGCATTCGTGATATTCACTCTAACCGGGGAGTGCGAGGGAGATTGACGTTCATCGTGTTGCTGCGACTTTCCAGAGAGTCGACCAGATGTGCGTGAACGAGCTTCCTTGTCGCCCTTGCCTCGCAGCCACTTTTTGAATATCGAGTCGCGCCGGCGTGACTCAACAGTATGGTGACCTCGTTCTCCACGTGCTGCGGAGGTGGAGGCAGCTGGTAACTGTCTGGCATCGTCCTCCAGAGGGTGAGCAGACGGGGTTGGGAAGAGGGGCTTGAGTAGCATTAGCGCAGAGGAAACTGGAGAATGAGATGGTTACGAACTTCGTCAAAGTTGAATGCCTGTGAAGCAGGCCCATTCAACACTTCAACCTATACTATTGTGAGAACTCACTCGAAGGGGGAGACTAATAAAATCATACATCAAGGAGATCAAGGCTCATATTGTCACCTTGTCTCCTGGGCTCGAACTGACCGTGTTTCCCTGAACGCTCCTGCTGTATGCACGCGTGAAGTCAGATGTGATTCTCGGTGATGGGGTGGGAAAGCTTTACTTGAGTTGCACCAAGTGGCTCGTCGCCGTGACCGCCGTTTGATGTCGATGCTTGCTCATCTGGTTGTATGCTGTCCTCAGCAGATGCCTACATAGTTTATCAGTGCAATCAATGAAAAAGGGTTCATCCGCAGTCTAGGGACAAACACCTACATGAAAAGGGCCATACGAGTCAGGCAGAATCTTGCTGAGGTCATGTATGACAATTTTTCCATTGTCTAGTCCAGTTGCGACATAACAATCGTCCAGGGAGAGGGCCATCGACAGTATGATTGCATTGCCATGGGCGGTAACTGAACCAATCAGGGTCAGCGTCGATGTGTCGATGAACAGGATCAAGTCTGGCGTGAACGTGGTGATGAATTTGCCATTGGTGGTAAGAGCGATGGAGTGGACCTTGTCTTCGGTGTCATGGAGAATGGACGACTCGGTAATCTGGGCCTTGGTCGCAACATCAAAAGTCCTGATGCGGTTGTCCAGGCATGCGCAGAACACTTGCAGGCCATCACTCGACCACGCGAGTGGAGTGTCATACACTGCGCGAGATATGGGAGTGTTGATTTCAATGAGCTCGTCGCCAGTATGGCTATCGAAAATACGAATCAGATTGTCATAGGAGACGGTGGCCATGCGATCGTTATCCGGAGAGAACTTGACACCCCTGGCTATATAGGTGCCATGTTTGAGTGGGCCGACAAGTCTTTCTCCACTCGAAATGTCCCAGATGCTTGCGGTCCCGTCGTATCTGTTTGTAGTGGCCAGCTGGGTCGAACCCGGGGAGACATCCATTCCGCACACCTAGGGTTCCGCACGGGTACGGGTGTCACCGCGGTGTTTCCTTAACGGGTTCCACGGGTACGGGTCTCGGTGTTGGAAAGCTGGACCCGTGCATACACCGTACCCGTTACCGCGGGTTGGACGGTGT
>JBBPKS010000024.1:0-24427 GCA_038089355.1 Pulveroboletus ridleyi | reverse complement strand
AAGAGAAAGGAAAGACAAAGTATACGCGATGCAATAGAATACGCGAGCAGCTGTGGTCCGTCGAAATATGAAGCGTGGACGTGTCACCGTCGCACAACCGAGATCCACGCGTGTCGCGCCTACCGTCTCGCTCGACATACAAACACCAACATCACCATGGGCAGGGGATTTTAAGAGCCATTTCTGCACTGCTCGCCGATGTCTTCCACCCTCAGTCTCTAATCGATTCGCCCTCCTCGAACATCACTTTTCATGTCTCGTCAGCTCGCTAAACGCACCTCCCCTATCACCACCTTCCAGATTTCGTCTCGCGGTCACGCCATGGACCGACAGACCTTCACGGAATGGTGGCCGCGGATCGTCTGGTATGGCATGCCAGAGCCAGTGGACTGCCACGATGCATCCGGGAAGACGTACCGATTATGCCGAGTCCCGGCATACCACTGCGTTTCCGACGCAGAACCCACGTTCTTGGGGTACGTTCCCCTGCCCCTTCGATACGAAAAAGGCTGGATACAGCTTTGTTATTCCGTGATCTACTGGATGCTGATGTGGAGGGCCTGGAGCCGCCTGATCACACGTCCGACGGACATCACGGTCCCTGACGGATTAGTTGAGGCGTCGCTGAAGAAGACAGGAGCCCGCTACCTGCAAATGTTGATCATCCGTCGACTGATCATCGACGAGCTTTTCAACCACGTATTTTCGATCAACGGCAAGGAGGAGCTGCTCGTGTTCGACGAATATTTGATACGCGATCGCTTCGACTGGCTCTGGTGTGATGTAGAGGATATTCCGATGCGGGATCGCGAGCTTCTCGCGCTCGACCCCGTGCATCCTAACAACGCGGCCATGTTCAGTACGCGAGACCACTCATTTTCATTTTTCCCCCACCCCCGGCTGATCCTAGCGTACTTGACAGATCTGCGAAACAGACGGCTTCGCATTCCAACTGAGATGCTCGCTCCCACAAATCCAGAGGGCGGACACACCTGGATATGGGGCAAAATAACCCATTTCGACTTCAACGCCCAATTCCGCAAGCATCTCCCCGCGCTCATCAAGTTCTACGAGTCGGAAACGCTGAGGAACGAGTGGGAGGAGCCAAGGTTCGAAGGGGACGCGGAAGGGAGCCCTCCGAAGTGGAACGAGTATCAAGAACCTCCGGTGAATTTTCAGCGGGGCCAGTCCACAGCGTGCTTTGATCTTGACGGGTAGGTGGTCATGCACCGCTTTATGTCGCGAGCTGTCACTGACGCACAGTCGATAAAATGGTAGTGATGCAGATGCTGTCGGCGAGGACGAAGGCATGGACGTCGATCTGGCCGTCGACAACGCTGCAAGTGCTGGCGCGCTTGCCCTGGAGAGCGATGGCGGCCGTCTGAATGATGTCACGATGGACGACACGGCAACCGTCGATGAGCAAGAAGCCCGAGAGGTGCCAGGCGCGGCTGCGAACGCCGGCACGGTTCATGCCATGGGTGAGGTCACGATGGACGAGACTACGACCGTCGACGAGCAAGAAGCCCGAGAAGTACCAGGCGTGGCTGCGGACGCTGGCACGGTTCACATCGTGGGTGAGGTCATGGGCGACGTTTCGGGCGAGGTCATAGGCAAGGTCGTGGACAAGGTCGTGGGCGAGGAAGACGGAAACGTTACGGGCGGAGACCGCTTGGGGACGGTGCCAGGGGCCTTCTTGGACAACGACGGGACGCGGAACATTGTGCGTCTTTTCGTGCAGGAGGCTGACGGAATTACGTTGTCTGAGGCGCATGAGCGTCTCGAGGCTGCCTTAGGAGAGCTCTATGACCCTTCCCTGTGGGGAAAGCTCCTAACCAGCGTGGACAGTGCTCCAGACGAAGCGCCGGAGTTGACGGTCGATCAGGCGTTTGAACGTTTCCTGAAGCCTGCTGAGGAAGAGCTGAACCACAGCGAGATGATGAGGAGGTGGCGTGAAGAGCAGGCGAGGACGGATATGTTCAGTCCTGATGACTCGTGAACCCTTCCATTCGCTCTTTCGGCGTCGCACGTATTTGTATCATCATGTTGTCGTTATATCATGTGTCCTAGTTTGATATTTCAATCGATGTTTTACCTCTTCTGCTGGATTTTGTGGAACAGACTTTGAAGAGATCAGCAGATGTGGCCCTGGGGCAGTTACAAGGAAAGCGAATTTGACCATTTTATCGTCAGACAGGCATCATTCATGTTATACGGTGAATCTACGTAATTACAGCGGTGTGCGAAACTAATGAGAATGAGAATTCGCATGATTTGTGTGCCCGAAAAGGAAATTTGAGCTGGACACGGGCTCCAGCGTCGGGTGTGACCATAGCTCGAGCCTGTCCCTCTTGCGCATCATGTCCATGTCTACCAGCATGCAAAGTCCTGGAAAGAACAATAATGCAGCCAACATACAGCCACCACTCAAGATCTGGATCCCAGGCCAATGTCCTAGTGCTCGGTATTCAGGTGATACCAACAACATGCAGCTTGGCAGACACACTTCCCACACTGGATGTCCACTCTCTACAGCACAAGGGCTCTATGGACATCATGAAGACAAGGCATTTTGCTATTATATACACCTATGCTCATGTCTTTGAACAGTTATAAGTCTCAAGTCAAGCACTCAGACTCTGATCTGGACCATGACCCATATACTCAGATATCAAGATCACTGATGATCCCACCCACATCAGTAGTGACATACATCATCCTGCTAGACCTCTTTGATGTTTGTGAGCTCATGGTTCACTTACAAGTATGGTCAACTGTGATGACTACTGAACTAAAGCAACTAGCAAAGCCTGCAGAAACAACTATGGCTATATAACATCTCTGACAAAAGGACTGTTTGGATTTGACACATCCCATTCTTTTGATAAATTTCACAGTCAGGTGGCCACTATTGCATGTCACAAAGTGCTCCTTCTAGTATCAAAGTTTGAGTGGAAATTGGCCCAGTGATGACCTGCATTTACTTGCTGACTCCAGCAATTCAGAAGGTCTCATTGGGAGCTGATCCAACATGAATCATGTCATTATGAATTTCAGTAGCTTAAAAATCCCACATGATAACACTGCCACACACAGACCTGTGCAGTGTGGCTGAAAGAAGTGAATAAATTGGTGCAATGATGGCTGGATCAGCAGTAGATGCAGAAACACACATCACTGATATGAGTGGCTTTGGGAATGAAGGACAATGAGGGCTCAGCATGGTAGCCTGCTCCAGTGACCTAGCTTGACTTTGCAGCTAACCTGGCCACAGGGATCAAATCACATGGAGGGTTGAACACAGCAGAGGAGAGGTTGACAAGTCTACTGGTGTGCCAGAGTCAACCCTTTCAGTAGCCAGAGCATGCAAGGCAGCCAGTTCCTGGTGACCTGGGAAGCTTGACTTGGCAGTCAATCTGGCTACACGAGTCGGACCTTTCAGCAGTGGGTGGACAATGCAGGACCAGCTGACAAGTCCACTGGTGTGCCAGGGTCAGCATTTCCAGTGACCACTGATGGCCTGAGTCACATGCACAGCAACCTGGCTCCAATGATTGAACCTATCAGGTTGTTTTTTCTTTCTTTTCTTTCTTTCTTTCTTTCTTTCTTTCTTTTTAACTCATCCACCATGAGGAGACAGATATGCGCGGGAGGGGGCGATAAACGAAATTCCAAGAAAAAAATAAGAAAGGAGTGCAGCGAAAAGAAAGAATAGTTGGCAATGCTCGAACAGAGACACCAATTAGCCACCTTGGCCCACCATGTTCTGCAGATCATTCCCATAGAATGCCACATGTCTCAGATAGAGACATCCCATCAGCATTGCACTGTATGGGCGGCTATCATACGCCTGCACGACATCTGCTAATGCAGATCATATGTCGGCCAGCATAACTGCCAGCGACATGCAAGGACGTGAGTGGTACATGCTCAATGGCTTGAGACAATAGACCCTCCTGGGAGGGACATGCACCATGGTCTAGGGGAAGATCCAGCAAATAACAGGGATGAAGGCGAGAAAGAAAAAGAAAAAAAAGAGAACGGAGAGAAGAAGACGAACCTTGGCCCGTTGTGTTCTGCAGATCATTCCCAAAGAATGCCACATATCTCGGGTAGAGACATCCCATCAGCATTGCACTGTATGGGCGGCTATCATACGCCTGCACGACATCTGCTAATGCAGATCATATGTCGGCCAGCATAACTGCCAGCGACATGCAAGGACGTGAGTGGTACATGCTCAATGGCTTGAGACAATAGACCCTCCTGGGAGGGACATGCACCATGGTGTAGGAGAGGATCCAGCAAATAACGGGGATAAAGATGGGAAAGGAGAGAGAAGAAAGAAAACACCACGAACACCATGAACTAGGAACAAAGGAAGACAAACAACATTGGTAATGCTGTGCACTTCAATTTGGTTTGCACAGCCCACCCGATCGAAGCCGGTCCGACGCCATTTTAGTATCACACCCAAATTAAGTTATCAGAGAGCCAACGATCGACGGAAAATTTGAGAGGTACATGTATTAGGTACTACGTGTGTATCAGGACTACGTGCTAGACACAATCCTTATACTATTTGCATTATATCAAGAAATGCGTGTCTGTGCAATATCATACTTCTTCTTTTGTAACTAGTCTAATTCTTATTTTTCTTCCATCTCACTCCTTTCGCGACCAAATTCAGTTGAGAAGGCCCTCTTTTCACTCTTACATAAGCAGCGACATATTCTGTACTGCTATCATGCCCACAGCGTGTATACCATCACACCGAACACACTGAACAGGGGTGTTCGCTGTGTTCGGTGTCACGCGTCACATCACACTCGATGTAATAACGCCGTTTTATGCTTGTAATATATGTTCTCGTGTGTACCATCACACCGAACACACCGAACACCCCCTGTTCGGTGTGTGTTCGGTGTCATAGGACACTTCCTACCCGATGTAATAACACTGTTTTAAGCTTATAATATACTTCCCTTGACTTAGATTACCATCTCCTAGTTAGTCATAACACTTTCGCCAGCTGAACAGGGATGTATCCCACTACCCGAAACTGTTTCCCCAATGTATATAATGTTATGAGAGTGCGATATAATCATCATGAATGGCCCTGTATTGTTTGCAGACAAGTTTGGGTATAGCTCCTCTATCACCCTTATATCGGTTCTAGCACATTATTCCTTCCGTTTTTTTTCTTAGAAAATTTACCTGGGACATCCCAATTTTATTTCGGCGAAAAATCTGTTCTGCATTCGTAATTATAATTACTCCAGACTCTATATGAAGCTGGAAAGGTCATGTTTCGCTCCAGGAAGCATGTGAAAACGTTCCTATGTACAAACAATCGTTTGCCACAGCGCTAGCATGTACATAAACGGCATTTTATCTGTACAACAACGTGAACACGGAGATCTCCCCCTCCCACTGGTATGTTTTTCAGCCAGCGTTAGGTTTATATAAGAGGACGTGAATGCAAATCTAAGTCTGAACGTAAACGGGCCAGAGGATCCTGTCATCTAAGCTAGCATGGCGGACCATGATCCAACTCCCTATGGGCGACTGGCATTCCTTTCCCTGGTCACGTTCACGAAGATGTTCTTGAGGTCGTTCGATGGCGGATAGCTATATGCCAGAATACTCTGGGAAGCGTGCTGTCGACCCTGTGGACGTGCTGCCGCCAGTCCTTCTCCTTCACTCATGCAGACTTCCAATGGCATCGCCTGCATTGGATTGGGACGTCATGCTGGGCGTTCTGTGTGAAGAAGTCATCCGTCGTTGGTTCGCACCCTTCAGTTGCGCACGCACCGAACTCCACGCCCCATGGGTGCATCGGAAGGGAATGACACCCAATCTTTCGGACGATCACCGGACTGTCGTCGCGCTCCTTGCAAATGATCACGACCGAGTTGGCGGCCAACAGGTTGACATCATGTCCGACCACGCGAACCATGGTATCCCATATTCCTGCCGTCTTGTTAATGCCAACGTGCTCGATCAGTTGGCAGAACCCATTCCGGATGTGGGTGGGGAGGGTGGAGGGCCCTGCAAAGCCGACGACGAAGTCAAATATACCCCTGCACGATGGAAAGAGCGATTTATTTCTCGAAATCGGAGGGCGTGCCGATCGGTGGCCATGGGGGTTCACTCACGTCTCCACGAGTCTCCTCACGTCATTGAAAGATGTTTCGACGCGCATCACGGGCCCACAGCTGCCAAGAAAGAGGCCCGCCCAGCCATCTCGGAAACGCACCGAGTCGTCATACCAGCGGGCGACGGGAGACGGGTCACTTTTTGAAGCGATGTCCGCGCCGAGCTTCATCAGCTCAAGCATTTCTTTGCCCACGAATTTGCGGACCACTTCAGAGGCACGAGATTCCTTCGGTGAGCTGCCGCCTGCACACCTTAGAGCGCCAGAGCGCGTGTCGGAATGCATGTCCAACACGACGAACATGTTCGCTGGGACGTCGGACCAAATGGCCACTCTGAGAAACGCGCGAGGTCATTGCATTGGGTCTCTGCCCTTCGGCCCCTTCGGTGCCGGCGTCTCTAGCTTCATGAAGCAGAGCTTCAGGATCCGAAGAGGGATCCGGAAGCTTTCAGGTCAGCGCCTGTGTATTGCACGGCAGCCATGGGGAAGGACTCACCTTCTCTGGCGCGTAGAAATAGTGCATCTCGAGGTCCATCTCCAGCCCTCGCTGCAAGAATCGTAAAGTCATATGGACTCGGGCGACACCCCTCCGTAGCACAGGCGCTGAACTCCACTCCCCATGCCCGTAGCGGAGGGGAATGCAGCCCTATATGCCTCGCCTGCACTTCGCCTCCCCTCTCCCTGAAAATGGCGATGGCGCTATTCATGTATAGCAGGTTGAGGTCGCGTCCCACCACGCGAGCGATCGTGTCCCAGACGTTACCTGTCTTGTCGACCCCGATCGCCTCGATGATCTGGCAGACGACGTTCTTGATTTGGCTTGTTATGGTTGATTACCCTCCGAAGCCGAACACGAGGTCGAAATGGTCCCTTTCGGATTCCACATTGTTCGTGAGCATGCTGGAATTCACCGCAGCGCCCGAAGGAAAAAGGACGAGGACTTACTCAGTCACCAGCCCCTTCAGGTCCTTGAACCCCGGTCGCAGTCGCATAGCAGGCCCACAGCTGCTGTCAACGTCCATGACGGTTGGCTCTGCTGCCTTTGTGTCCAACTGTGCCTCTGGCATGCCGTCGTCGTTTCGCATGATGCGGACCACCAAGCGGCCGTCCATGGGGGGGCTTGACAAGTTTATGTGCTGCGACCTTGAAGCAGCCGGAGCTTAATTTTTAAATTTAGGCGCGTTTTGTGGACAGACACGTGGCCCTCCACACATATCTGTTTCTTTGTGTCAGACAAGTGAAAAAAACCAAACCAAACCAAAAACCAAAAAAAAAGGAAATGACCTGAGGTGTTCAATCTATCAAAGCTGGGTTGCTATGCATGTGACTCAGGTCACCGCTGATCAGTGGAAAGGCTGACCCTGGCATGCCAGTGGGTTCCCCAGCCTGTCCTGCACTGCATCCACTACTGTAGTTAGACATGCGCAGCCAGGTTGACTGGCCAAGTCAAGCTTCCCAGGTCACTGGAACCTGGCTGCCTTGCATGCTCAGGCCATCGCTGGGCACTGGAAGGGTTGACCCTGGCATGCCAGTGGGCTCATTGACGCATCCTGCGCTGTGTCCACTCCCGTGTGCGGTTTGATGCGGGCAGCCAGATCGACTGCCAAGCCAAGCTTCCCGGGTCACCAGGACCTGGCTGCCTTGCATGCTCAGGCCATCGCCGGTCGCTGGAATGGCTGACCCTGGCATGCCAGTGGGCTCGTTGACGTGTCCTGCGCTGCGTCCGCTCCTGCATGCGGTTTCGCGATTCGTGCAGCCAGGTTGGCTGCCAAGTCGATTTTCCTAGGTCACTATAAAATTAGATAGAAAAATATGAGTGATGGGTGGACTAAAATCGCATGTTGCCTGAAAATTGGATCAGCATGCACCACCAATGTCTACCAATATGAAACCACTCTGAGGGTTTTTAGTTATATGATGTCACTGCCCAGTGCAATGACAACAAGCACCATCCAACATCTAGCATGATGCCTGTCTGGGTGATGAATCTTTGTGACTGCCACAGGGCTTTCTGTTGATCTCTTAAAAGTCTATCCCACAAAATAAAACAGGAAACATTGACATGTCCATTGAGAAACTAGGAGACATGATATGGGGACAATATAATATTAACAACAGCTGTGCTACATGAGACTAACACATCTACAGTGGGAAACACCGAAAGGACGGGTGGATGGCTCACAAGTCATCGGGACCAAATCGATCCGTCCTTGTCTGCTCTTCACGCCATCTCTTCATCATGTCCTCGTGAGTCGGCTGTTTCTCCACAGGCTTGAGGAACCGCTCGAACGCCTGTTCGACAGTCAACTCTGGCATCTCATCTGGAGCACTGTCCACGCTTGTAAGGATCTTCCCCCATATCCATGGGTCATAAGAGTCTCCTAAGGTGGCCTGAAGACGTTCGTGCGCCTCAGAGATCGTGATTCCATCTGTCTCCTGCACGAAGAGGTGCACGATGTTCCGCGTCCCGTCGTTGTCCAAGGGCCCAGGTGCTAACCCCAAGGGGCGTCCTCCTGTCACGTTTCCATCGCCTGCGACCTCGCCCACGACCTGACCCTTGCCTGCGTCCCCAACCACGCCCAGTTCCTCTTGCGTTTCTTGCTCGTCAACGGTCGCTGCCTCGTCCAAAGGGACGTCCATCTTACGGCCGCCATCGCCCTCCAAAGCCTGCTCGCCAGCGTTCGCAACGTTCTCTCCCGAGTCCGCAGCCGTGCCCAGCACCCCTTGCACCCCCTCCTCGTTGACTGCCGTGGCCTCGTCCAAAGCAACGTCGTTCTGAGAGCCTCGGTCGCCCTCCAGAGCCAGCTGATCGGAGTTCGCGGCATTCTCGACGGCCACATCCACGTCCATACCTTCATCATCACCCTCACCGATGGCGTCCGCGTCGCTGTTGTTTAGTCAGCCGTGTGTCAGCGACAGTTCACCAGATAGAAGGATCGATGGCCACGTACCCCTCAAGGTCGAAGAACGCGTTGTCACGGTCATGCAGGAAGTTCACTGCGGGGTCCTGCACCTCGTTCCACTTTGGGGGATTCCCCAGTGCGTCGCTTTCGAGTTTGGGTTCCTCCCATTTCTTCCTGAGTCTCGTCGACTCATAGAATTTGACGAGCGCCGGGAGATTCTTGCGGAAGTCGCCGTCGAAGTCGAAATGCGTGATTCTTCCCCACATCCAGGTGTGCCCACCTTCTGGATTCCTTGGAGGGAGCATTTCACTCGGAACGCCGAGCCGTCGGCTTCGCAGATCTGTCAGGTACATTGACATCAGTCTAGGGGAAGGCGGACCAAATCGAAACTCGGCCCGAGGGCTCGCTCACTGAATGTAGATGCGTTGTCCGGGTGCACGGGATCGAGCGCAAGAAGCTCACGATCCCGCTTCGGGATATCCTTGATGTCGCACCAAAGCCAGTTGAATCGGTCCCGTATCAGATACTCGTCGAAAGCGAGCAGCTCGTCCTTGTTGTCGACGGTGAACGCGTGCTCCAAAAGCTCATCGATGATGAGCCGCCGGATAACGAGCATTTGCATGTATCTAGCGCCCGTTTTCTTCAGCGATTCCTCGAGCAAGCCATCCGGAACCTCGATGTCGTTCTCCGCCGGCCGCCTGATCATGTGACCCCAAGCCCTCCATGTCACCATCCAATAGATTACCGAGTAACATAACTGGATCCAACCCTGTTCGTATCTGAGCGGGAGTGGAACGAACCCTAAAAACGTCGGCTCTGCGTCATGGCCGCGGTGATACGCCCCCACTCGGCACAGCCGGTACGTTTGCCCGGAAGAATCTTTGACATCCACGCGCTCCGGAAGTCCATACCAGACGATGTGTGGCCACCATTCCACAAACGTCTGCCGGTCCATGGCGTGACCACGGGACGAAATTTGGAACCTCTCGATCGGGGAGCTGCGTTTGACGAGTTGGCGAGGCATAGGGGGTAAATTTGAAGAGCGTGGATTGGCTGTGAAGCGGGGGGGAAAGTGGACGCGGATGATGAGTGACGAGCGATGCCGAAACCTGGTTCTTAAGGTGCCCGCTTCCCGTGGTGGTGTTAGCGTTTGTATGTCGAGCGAGGCAGCAAGCGCGCCATGCGCGGATCTCGGCTATAGCGACGTTGACACATCCACAATTCATGTGTCGATCGGTTCACAACTGCCTGCGTATTGTATTGCCAAGGTCGTGTTTCTTTGTTTCCCTTTTTTGAAACCCCTCGTCCACCCGTCCACGGCATTCGCCTCAAAGCGTGGATCATGCCACGTGTGCGCCGTATGAGTTCCCCACCTCCGCTGATCATGCACCGTGGAACGGTGGCAATAGAGATGCCAGGGGTAGGCGCTGGACCGGAACCGTCCGAAGGGTTCGTTTTGAGGGGAGCTACAATGTAGACAGCAGGCTACCTAAGATGCCCTTCTCCGACGGCTGGGCGCCTGCTATAATCCCACCTGCGCATGCCGTTCGATAGCAGAGACATATTTACCCCTCGCCCGCGACGTCATACCGTACGCATCCATAGGTTCGTGCGCGCTAATCTACATTATGGGTCATCTGTTACGCTGAGCCGAAGAGGCCAATAAAGGCATCAAAGTCATTGCGTTGGAGATGTGCTGGATTGGGCTGTAAATCTTTCCGTCGCCGACCGCTGGGTATGTCTGCATGTTCATTCCCACCATGTTACGCGGTGTGCGTGGTACGACCCACTATGATGCAACACCCGCACATTTATTACCACCGCGAGATTTGACCTGCCGCGCCATATTTTTTAGTAGCTTATGCACCGCGTTTTTAAATTCTCATCACGATGTTTGACCCGCCGCACCACATTCGTAGTAACTTAAGCACTGCACTTCTGTAAAACTCAAAAACACCTGCTGCGAAGTATACATGATATTCAAGCAGGTGCCCAAGAACTGCATTCGCTGAAGTTAGAGAAACTAGAAAGCGCATAGGATACACCAGGTTCACCATACAATTCCCAAGGGTTGGAAAAAGGCCCAAATTCACAACCCTGAAGGATCTCATCCTGAATACTGATCGCACAGCCCGCCGATCGCACAAGAAGACGGACCACAAAATGGCAGAGGCTTTCCGCAAGTGTTGGGGCAATCGCTTGTCCTTCAAGGTTGGAGCAGCTGATCGGTCAGGCTGCCAGGCTTTCACCGTCAACCACTTCAACGGCCCCGGTTACTTATTCTTCCAAGGGCTTCCCTTGAGCGCAACCTTGATTCCCTCAATCCTGATTTCGTTTCTCTTCTCCGTGGTTCTAGTGCTGGTGTTGCAGATAAGTGCGGAAGGGGACTGGATCGGTCAACTCTATTGCCAATGGTGGTCTTTTCTCAGGCAAAGTGATTGCGACTTGATTGTGACTCAGGCGCACACTAGAAATGAGGACACTATCGTCGCTGCCCAGCAGCCGGTCAAATCAAATGTGTGCCCTGGTGGTCGTGACATGGATGCAGCTGTCGTTCGTAATTTGGATAATTGTTACTGAGTTTATTGATGTACGGCCTCGAGCACTGGAGAACTCGCTTACCTACAAGACAAAGCTCGTCAAGAAGGAGCCCAGCACTGTCTTCCTCGACTCCGATGTTGCCTCCGACAATCATGATGATCCTCTACTCTCTTCTTTTCACCTGGCTGAACAAAGCATGATGAACCAACAAATTATATTCTTTTAATAGACATTCCATGTACAGGTATTGCATCATAAAATCACGACCGCAACCAAAACGACAAACATATTTTTCACCGTCCGCTTCAAACATGCCAATCGCGACCTAAGCCAGCGTCACAGATCAGTTGTAATGATAGTAGCTAGGTCTCTACTTCAACTATGGCCGCGTCGCACGTCGAGTCCGGAGCCACTGATCAAAGACGACGTCCATCCCTGTCTTGTATTGTTCGACCGAGAGAGAGAGAGAGAGAGAGAGAGAGAGAAATAAGAACCAGAGTGGCAGCGGCAGCGCCCAAAAAGGCAAAACAATGGCGATCGGGAGGTGAATGCTGTGGACGCGATGCGGGGCTGTGGATGTGATGTGGTGCCAAATGGTGGTCCACACCCGTTTTTTTCACTCTGCTTCGTACTGGCCATCCGAATCATACTCAGCATTGTGGAAAACGTGAGAAACGGAAGTGCCGGCGGCATATGAAAACCATGGAAGTCGAACCCGAAGCACTCACACTCCCCTCCTCACTTTTGACCTGGTTCCACACGTTCACAATCACCACTACTACCAGCTCTGATGGCGCCCCAACGAAGACGTGGCGATAGACAGGTCCTGAATGCCGCTGCGAGATTCGGATGGAGCAAGGCAGAGCCCTCGAAACACGTCAACAACCCCATGGACGACGGGTTGGACGAAAGGATGATGGAAGTCGACGAGGGTAAGCGAACATCGCCCCAACGACTCGATCGACCCCCACCCCCCACCCCCCACCTAACGTGAACTAACCCAACCCGACCTCCTCCCTTTCTTTCAGAAGTGGCTCTCTTCTCCTCAGCCCCTCCCACAGCCCCAGACGACGGCTACTGCAACTTTTGTGGGAGGGAGGCGAAGGTATCTGTCGCTTGTGCTCGATGCAAATCTGTCGCGTGCAAGCAGCCTGTTGCAGACTCGGACGGATGCGTGTCAGCGACGGAGGGAGGTGGAGAGGGTTTCGTCTGCGTTCATTGTGCGATGACCGAGGGTCGACCAAAGGTACGTTCCAGCTCGTCGGCTGCAGCGCTGTATGCAGAGTCACCCCCGTCCATCCCGCCAGGGTACACACTGGAGGACCTTTCAGGCCCCAGCCCATTCGAAGGCGACATGGCCGTTGGTCTTCATTGGGATGAGTGCTCATGACGACACAAACACGTACATCGCGAAGGCGATCGAAGAGGACCTACGGCATGAATACGTGGGCCAGCCAGAGAACGTGAGTGAATCTCACACGATTCTTTTTCTTTTTTCGAAACAGACGCCCTCGTTAATTCGACTAAATGACAGATGATGAGCGTCAGTCTTAGATTGCGTGTTGGAGGACATGTCGAAAGCTCGCGTCGCCTCGAGACGGCCACACGATTCCTTCATCAGACGACAGAAGCCAGCTTCCCGGCGAACGTCTTCGTCCTCCTTCAAACTCGCGCTGACCCCACAAGCGGGGCTCTTTTCTACGGCGCGTCTGGTGAGCAAGCAAAGTTCAGCACACTTCCTCACCTCCTCGATGCTTTCCTGGGTGAGAAGGTGTCCATGGCAATGGCATTCGCCAGCACGACGGCATGTGGCGTGCCGCCCCAGCGCAACAAGTTGTTTCAAGGAGGCGCGTCCGTGCGTGGAGGGTGGAGAGGAGTCCTTCTTCTTGGCGGTGGACAGACAATGAGGGTTCAGGCACGCAGGGGGGAGACCCTGGAGATGGTTCGCAGGTATGTGGTGTGGCAGCAATGTCCGTGATCGAACTCAGAGCTGACCCCCCCCCAAGGGGAAAGTTCGATTTCGTCCTCGAGTGCCTCCGGCCCGACGTGCCACCTCATCATGCACGGGCATTCATGGCAAGCATGATGCGCGCGATTGCTGTGGACAACGCCGTGCGGAGTAGCGAGGTTAAGCCTCGTGTCATCTGGTCCGCCTTTGTACAGGCGTTGGAGTCGTGTCCTGGGCTTTTCAGGTCGTCCCCGGTGGTCATCGCATTCAAGGAGCGTGGGATGGCACACGAATCAGCGCCTGAGTGCAGGTGTGTCGACGTGCACGCGCCGCCCTTCAATGCATGGGGGGTTCAGTTTGCCGTTTGTGGAAACGGCTGCAACGTCGACCGGAATGACCTCATTTTCCGCGCAGACAAAGGAGCGGTGCGTTGCCTCTGCACGCTTTGTGGTTGGAAATCGGTCAAGGTGGACCGCCGCGAGCTGAAGGAGATGATCGAGGAGGTATCAGAGGACCTGCCTGGGGTGGTCTCTCACTTCTATCCGCCCAGCCTGCACTTGCTCGATACGTTCGCGAGGATGACCCGAGAGCGTCGCCCATAGATATATATTTCTGCTCCTTGTACTGTGTTTTTCTTTTTTCTTTTTTGTATTTCTCACAATGACATGAAGCCTGGTTTTCTGGCCCTTGTTTTTCTGAATGGGAGACTTGTGAATTTGTTTGTCTTTTTTTCCATCAAGATGGATATGTGTTGTTTTTCGTCAGAACAGTGTTTCCTCATCGGGTATGGGCATATTATGAAAAGGACTGACGGCTCTGAAATCCAGCCAATCTCTGTAAGGCCTGGCTTTCCTGTAAGGCCTTCACTGCATGAGCATATGTGTTGAGAATGGTGCTTTGCATCAGCACCTGCAGGAACCCATTAGCGACATGTGTCTGGTGAGCTCAGCAGTCACCCACTGTGAATTCAGAACAAGCAGGGCAAGTCTGTCCAGCAGGAAGCCCAAGTGGGGAGTGCTGGCACTCCTGATTTTACTTGGCAAAGGGATTTGCTGTGGTAGTGTGTTTCAAGGCCACACGGACAGGAGCTGATCAGATGGACATCGATGAACTGTTGGTCTCATCAAGGTCAACTCCTTGACCAAGAGAATAAGCAATACACGGGTATAGTGGCTGAAACTAAGTATGTATACAAAGCGTATATGGACAGAAAATGATGAAAATGTCGCATCTCGAATTCGGGGTGCTGACTTGGGAGAGAGGGAATGCACCTTGTCCTTCTTCCTCGGCCTATGTGTCCTGCAGCTTCCTCTTCTTTGCCACCAGTTCGGGTTTCTTCCCTTTTCCTGCCTTTTCCTTCTGCTCAGCGGCCCTTGTGACATGAACGAAAATGCCCTGCAGCTCCACGGAAGGCGGGTATTCGTGCCAAAACACATCCGGGACCACATGACTTAGCCTGAAAAGCACTCTCTCCACGTCCCTCTCCCTCAACGCAGCTGTTTTCCATTTGCAGCGTCTGCACTGCATGGTGACGGAGCCATTCCTGTCCCACATCGTAAAGTCATATGGACTCGGGCGACACCCCTCCGTAGCACAGGCGCTGAACTCCACTCCCCATGCCCGTAGCGGAGGGGAATGCAGCCCTATATGCCTCGCCTGCACTTCGCCTCCCCTCTCCCTGAAAATGGCGATGGCGCTATTCATGTATAACAGGTTGAGGTCGCGTCCCACCACGCGAGCGATCGTGTCCCAGACGTTACCTGTCTTGTCGACCCCGATCGCCTCGATGATCTGGCATACGACATTCTTCACTTGGCTCGTTATGGTTGATGACCCTCCGAAACCGAACACGAGGTCAAAATGGTCCCTTTTGAACACATCATTCGTGTTCACTGTAGCGCCCGAAAAAAAGACGAGGACTTACTCGGCCACCAGTCCTTTCAGGTCCTTAAACCCTGGTCGCAGGCGCATTGCAGGCCCACAGCTCGCAAGCAAAAGTGCTCTCCACCCTCCTCGAAGGAAGGGTGAATCACTATACCAGTCTGGCCTCTGAGGCGCATCGCATTGCCGTGCGCACTCTGCTGAGGCTTTCATGTTCACTAGAAATCCTTCGCCACAGAATGAGCGAATGAGGTCGCTCGCAGGAGCGACCTGGGGCGACGTTGATCCTCCTCCCCACTGTAACGCCCCAGTGAGCGTATCTGCATGGGTGTCCATGATCACGAACGTGTTTGCAGGGTGCTTGGATCGTATCGATCGACTGATGAAGGCGTATCCGTCTTCCATCTGTTTCATCGTTTTCGGTTGCGCGTTCGGCTTCATAGATAAATCAATCATCTTCAGCTGGACAGGCGTCAGTCTGTCAAAAAAACACGCGGCCATGTCATCAGGCGAAAAGCACTCACGTTTCCTGGCGATGCAATATAATGATGATCGAACTCGAGCCTCAAGCAGTCGGCCAGGAGGGTCTCGAAGCTCGTGGACAAAGTCATGTTGATGACCAACAGTGGCCAGGTCAGCTTCGCCCGCTTTCTCCCCCCGTAACCGATAAAACCATACTGAATAAATGCAGACAGTCTTGTCAGACACCATCTGATCAAGAAACACTGAGCAAAACTTGCTGGAAGTCCGCCCATCGGTGCGTTCTCTTCGCTCCTCCAGTGTCTTGCGTCACAGAGGATGCATCGGAATATGCTTTCTGGCATGACGGTCCCGAGGTACAGGCACCCTCTGCCGTTTGGTGTCCTTTGCTCACACATGTACGCGCCGCAATCACCACAGGCGTTGACTTTCCCGTCAACCAAGTCGCCACAGAAAGAGCAGTACTCCTTCTTGACGATCATGGTAGGCTCTTCTACTTGGTCAGTGTGCTCTGCATAGTCATTCTCTGCGAGTCTCTCGCCCTTGCAATACTCACCTTCATCATTGACATCGACGTTCATCGAAGCCGGTTCTGCCACCTTTCTGTTCCCCAACTGTGCTTCTGGCGATCCGTCACCGTTTCGTGTGATGCGGACCACCAAGCGGTCGTCCATGGGGGGGTTTAACGAGTTTGCGTGGTGCAACCTTCCACCGAAACACGAAGTCAGACCGTCTTAAGGAAGCGTTTTGTGGGTGGACATGTGATGAGATGTTAACCGGGAAAAAGTGCCGTACATTGTACGGTTGTGCCTGATTACATAACTTTCATTGTTGTTGCTAAATGGCGTCGGGCCGGCTTCAATCGGGTGGTTTGTGCAAATCAAATTGGACGACACAGCATTACCAACGTGGTGTTCGTGGTGTTCGTGGTGTTCGTGGTGTTCGTGGTGTTCGTGGTGTTCGTGGCATTTGTGGTGTTTTCTTTTCTCTCTCTTCGTTCCCTTCTTCATCGCTGTTCTGTGCTGGGTCCTTCCCTAGACCATGGTGCACGTCCCTCCCAAGGGGGACTGTTGTCTCAAGTCATTGAGCGTGTGCCTCCGCGTCATTGCACGTTACTGGCAGTTATGCTGGTCGACATACCGTCTGCATTAGCAGAGTCGTGCAGGCGTATGATAGCCGCCCATACAGTGTAACGCTGATGGGGGATGTCTCTACCTGAGACATGTGGCATTCTTTGGGAATGATCTGCAGAACACAGCGGGCCAAGGTTCTTCTTCTCGCCGTTCTCTTTTTTCTTCTTCTTCTTGCTTTCATTCCTGTTATTTGCTGGATCGTCCCCTAGACCATGGTGCATGCCCCTCCCAGGAGGGGATTTTGTCTCAAGACATTGAGCATGTACCACCCGTGTCCTTGCACGTCGCTGGCAGTTATGCTGGCGCACATATGATCTGTGTTAGCAGATGTCGTGCAGGCGCATCATAGCCGCCCATACAGTGCAATGCTGATGGGATGTCTCTACCCGAGACATGTGGCATTCTTTGGGAATGATCTGCAGAACACAGCGGGCCAAGGTTCTTCTTCTCGCCATTTTCTTTTTTCTTCTTCTTCTTGCTTTCATTCCTGTCATTTCCTGGATCTTCCCCTAGACCATGGTGCATGCCCCTCCCAGGAGGGGATTTTGTCTCAAGACATTGAGCATGTACCACCCGTGTCCTTGCACGTCGCTGGCAGTTATGCTGGCGCACATATGATCTGTGTTAGCAGATGTCGTGCAGGCGCATCATAGCCGCCCATACAGTGCAATGCTGATGGGATGTCTCTACCTGAGACATGTGGCATTCTTTGGGAATGATCTGCAGAACACAACAGGCCAAGGTTCTTCTTCTTCTCGCCATTCTCTTTTTTTCTTCTTCTTGCCTCCATCCCTGTTATTTGCTGGATCCTCCCCTAGACCATGGTGCATGCCCCTCCCAGGAGGGGATTTTGTCTCAAGCCATTGAGCATGTACCACCCGTGTCCTTGCACGTCGCTGGCAGTTATGCTGGCCGACATATGATCTGCATTAGCAGATGTCGTGCAGGCGTATGATAGCCGCCCATACAGTGTAACGCTGATGGGGGATGTCTCTACCCGAGACATGTGGCATTCTTTGGGAATGATCTGCAGAACACAACAGGCCAAGGTTCTTCTTCTTCTCGCCATTCTCTTTTTTTCTTCTTCTTGCCTCCATCCCTGTTATTTGCTGGATCCTCCCCTAGACCATGGTGCATGCCCCTCCCAGGAGGGGATTTTGTCTCAAGCCATTGAGCATGTACCACCCGTGTCCTTGCACATTGCTGGCAGTTATGCTGGCTCACATATGATCTGTGTTAGCAGATGTCATGCAGGTGTATGATAGCCGCCCATACAGTATAACACTGATGGGATGTCAATATGTGGCTTTTTTTTTTTTTTTTTTTTGGGGGGGGGAGAAATTACCTACACAGTGTGGCAGGCCAAGGTGGCAAATTGCCTCCCTTACCGTATGTATGTGGCCAGATCAACCTTCCCAGGTCACAGGGAACTGGCTGGCTTGTGTGTTCACATCATCACTGGTCACTGGATGAGCCAATCCTGGCACTCCAGAGGGCTCATTTGCCTGTCCTGCACCTGCATCCATTTCTGTATGTAATGATATATGTGTAGCCAGATCAACTGCCAAGTCAAACTTCCCAGGTCACAGGGAACTGGCTGTCTTGTGTGCTCAGATCACTAGAAGAGCTGGCCCTGGCATGCTGGTGGACTCATTGGCTCTCACACACTGAGCTCACCTAAACTTGCAGTTGTATTCTTGGCACTGGCCAGAGCAATTGCCAAGTTGACCTTCCAGGTCATAGGAGCTGGCTGCCATGCCCTGATTGTCCCCCATCACCAGAGCAACTGAGATCAACAATGTATATTCTGCATCCACTCCTGATCCTTGCCATCATCACACAGACTTCTTCACTTGGTTCAGTCACTGTGACAGCATCCTCAAGTTCAGTTTCTATTTTCCAAAGCCACTGAAACATAGTAGCCATTGTCCTGGATCAGCTCCCAAGTCCACTTTTTGAGTTGCTGGAGCCAGTGGGGGAATGCAGGTCTTATTGTATTGCATCATGTTTCATTGTCTTTCTTTTCTTTTGTTGAGATCCCCCTGATTCACCCATTCACATTCACCTCGCTATTCTTTTACATAGTGTGAATCATGCCATTGTCTCATATGAGTTCCTTGCTTATGCCAATCACACTTGCACCAACAACAAGCCTAGCAATGAGCACCCACCATGGAGCAGTGGCCATAGAGACACTCAGGGTATGCACTGGACAGAAACAGCCAGAGGGGACAATGTTCAATCACGCTCGGACAGATATATTTATTTTAAGAGAATCCCTTCTTTCCCTGTCTGACAGCCAAGTGCTTGCCATAATGTACATGCTGTTCTAATGCAAAGACATATGTCCCCACCGAAGCCTGCTGTTCAACAAGCTGGAAGCCGGCAGCATGCGATGACGCGGATGTGACACACAATAGAAAGATAAAATCACAAACATATTTTCACAGCCATTTCTCAAGCACGCCAGTCACAAGCTAATCCATGTCACACATGGAATCTGAGCCACTGATCAAAACGAAATAGAACAACGTCCATCCCTGTCATACACTGTTCGAAAGAGAGAGACACAGAATAAATTAACCGTGAGAGCCGCAGCTGGAGTGGCAGCGGCGGCGCCCAGAATGGCAACCGATGGCGATCAGCGTGTTTCATGTTGTGGACGCTATGCGGTGCCATGGTCCACACCCGTTTTCCGCTCCGCTTTGTGGTGCTCATCTCAATCATACTTCGTGTTGTGGAAAACGTGTGAACTGAGGTTGCCGGTGGGACTTAAAAACCGTCGAAAGTCAAACTTGAAATACCTGTACTCCCCTCCCGCCCCACTTTTACCTCGCTCCTCACGCAACCCATCACCATCTCCAACTCCCATGGCGCCCCACCGAAAACGTGGCGATCGACAAGCCCTCAATGCCGCCGCCAGATTTGGATGGAGCAAGGCGGCGCCCTCGAAGCAGATCGATAATCCCATGAACGACGTTTGTGACGAAGCTATGATGGAAGTAGACGAGCGTAAGACAATCTCACCTGTTATTCAGCCCAAGGATGCGATGCTCTTTTCTTTCAGAAGAATCTTCGCTCCCATGTGCCCTCTCCACGGCCCCAGACACGGCCTACTGCAACTTTTGTTGCAGGGAAGCAAACGTGTTTCTCGTGTGCAGCCGATGCAAATCGGTTGCGTGCACGCAGCCTACTGCAGAGGCAGACGGGTGTGTGTCGGCGACGGAGGGAGGTGGTGAAGCCTCAGGCTTCCTCTGCGTTTATTGCGCAATGACCGAGGGTCGACTGAAGGTACGTGTCTGATCAGCTTCAGTTCTTTGTACAAACTCACCCATCTCCATCTCGTCAGGATACGCGCTGGAGGACCTCTCGGGCCCCAGTTCATTCCAAGGCGACGTGGCCCTTGGTGTTTATTCGTCTGTCCTCTCACGACAACACAAACACCCACGTTGCCAAGTCCATCGAAGAGGACATACGGAACGAATATGTGCGCCAACCGCAGAACGTGAGTGTATCTCACGTTGGTTCCTTCTTCTCTTTCGAAGCAGACTGTCCGGCTAAATTTATTAAACAATAGATGTTGAGCGTCAGCATCGGACTGCGTGTTGGAGGCCATGTGGAAAGCCGCCGTCGCCTCGAAACTGCCACGGAGTTCCTTCGTTCGACGATGGAAGCTAGCTTCCCGTCGAACGTTTTCGTCCTCGTCGAAACTCGATCGGACCCCACAAGCGGGGCGTTGTTCTATGGCACTGCTGGCGAGCAGAATAAATTTAGTACGCTTCCAGACCTTCTTGATGCGTTCCTCGGGGAGAAGATGGCAATGGCAATGGCAGCGGCCAGTGCTACCGCACGTGGCCTGGCACCTCAGCGCGCCAGCCTTTTCCAGGCAGGCGCATCCGTGCGTGGAGGATGGAGAGGAGTCGTCTTGCTCACCGGCGGACAGACGATGCAGCATCATGCGCACAGGGGGGACATTTTGGAGATGGTTCGCAGGTACGTGTTTTGACAGCGATGTCGGTGATCGCACTCTGAACAAACCCCCCTAGGGGAAAATACGACTTCGTCATCGAGTGCCTCGCGCCCAACGTGCTGCCTCACCATGCACGCGCCTTCATGGCCAGCATGGTGCGCGCAATTGCTGTGGACTGCGCCGTGCGGAGCAGTGAGGCTGAGCCTCGGGTCATCTGGCCCGCCTTCCTACAGGCGGTGGAGTCCAGTCCAGGGGTGGTCAAGTCTTCCCCGGTGGTCATCGTCCTCAAGGAGCGTGGGAGCGCATGCGAGCCTGCGCCAGAGTGCAGGTGCGTCCACGTGCATGCGCCGCCTTTCAACGCATGGGGCGTGCAGTTCAACGTTTGTGGAAACGGCTGCGACGTTGACCCGAACGACATCGTTTTCCGCGCGGACAAAGGAGCGGTCCGTTCGCTCTGCACACTCTGCGGTTGGAAGTCCGTCAAGGTGGACCGCCACGAACTGAAGGACATGATCCAGGGAGTATCAGCGGAGCTACCTGGTGTTGTATCGCATTTCTATCCGCCGAGCCTATATCTAGTTGGTGCGTTCGTGAGGATCACCCGAGAACGTCGCGCGTAGCCTCTTTTTTCCCCACTTGTTGTTACCAATATCTCTGTATTTCTCCAACAATGCCATTTACCATGATTCTTCCTGTTTCATCAAAGGACATATCGCTTTGTTTTGTCAGATGGATCGCCTCCTGGTGCTGATATTTTCATCGCGCATGATCTCTTTTACAGAGTTGACTGTCTCCCCGCAAACCTGTGTTTCAGACGGTTGCAGTTTTAGCTCTAGTTTCAGCATCAGTTTTTACACGTGCATTCGACTGCCATGGCGCCGTTATTTCCGCCCAGAGTGATGATCAGTTGAGGCAGGAGGAGCCCTGTGTTTAAGCTCATGAACCAAGAGCTCACCGCCATATCAAACTGTTAAACATGCAGAAATACAACTTCTGGACACGTGCAACGGTGTGTATGACACTGATACAGTCGGGTCGTACCTCGTAGAGCAAGTTCTCATGTGGCCCCATAGTTGAACTTGGTCTTAAGTACAACCATCCACCGCTGTTTGGGCCAGAACCGCCATTTGGGCCACCATGCAAAAAACAAACCATTTCGGCTCTCTTTTCACACCACATTTGGCTGGATAATATATCATGTATTTCACAGGTTAGATACAGGAGAATGAGTTAACAATATATTACTTGTTTCTGAAACATACAAATTTTGCTTGCCCTTCAATTACTACCAGGGCTGCATGTTCTGAGTGTCATCTTATCATAGCATCACACAAAGATAAGCTCCTAAAAAGGAAAGTGTGTGACAATAGTCGGTGTCGCCAGCATTGACATCACGGGCCAGAGCATCAGTTGAAACGGCCAGCCTTGGGAATTGAACCTGCACCGGAAAAAAGCTGCAGCAAAAGTCAAGAGGCCAATGGCAGTGGGAGAGGGGATGAAAGTGGCGGCGACAATGCGGTTGACGGCATGTCAGGTGAAGAGAACAGTGGGTGCGAGTAGATAACTCATCTCAATTTCCGAGTCCTGAATCAATTCTCCTTCCAATACATCCTTTTTCTGAACTACTCCATCGCCCATCTTATTCACTCCAGTTGTTCCACAGCCCCCTGACACATTTTCCATTTGTCCTGAGGTTTTCAGTGTTGTTCAGCGTCACAGAACGCCCTGTACGTTTCTCAGCGTTGCATCCGATGTAACAATACCATACAATGAATTCCCTACATGTCCCATCATACTATGCAGGCTGCGTTTGGCGTATTCATTCCCCGTCCCATACGTTATATGGAACTGAGTGCGATATATAATCTACTATGTCGATGTATAATCTATGTTGAGCAGCCTATACAGTATCATTCTATCCCCTTCAGCATCCCCTTCAAGTCCTATGAAGGCCCCCTATCCTGTCATGCTCCTTTTTCAAGTTCTTTGCCTACATCGGTCACTTGAACTCCCTTTTTCAATCGTGTTGTGATCTTCTCTGCATTCTTGTACTCCACGTTTACCTCATTCGTCATCACGTCGCTGTCGTTCGCTGACAGTGTTACAGTGTTCTCAGTACCAAAAACCATTAAAATACAGAAATGCTACAAAGCCCCCAAGGAGGCAGGAAGTGAGCTTACAAGAGCAGGAAAAGGAGCCAAGTAATATGGAAGAGATAGTCGAAGATAAAGATGACAATGAGGAAATGGGAGAGGAGAATGGAGGGGATGAAGAGGATGAGAGTGAGAATGAGAACGAGGCAAGTATGGATAGTGCAGAAGAGGATTTGGATTAAGGCATTTGGTTGACTTGGACCACCATCTCCTAGGCAGCCATGTACACTATGGTCAACTGAAAAAGGGATGAGTCTCCCACCAATGAAAACAGTGTTTCCCCAATGCCTTTGAAATGTGATATAATCATCAGGAATGGCCCTATATTTTTTTCAGACAAGTTACATGAAACATAGCTCTTCCACCATCCTTGTATAGCTTCTAGTACATCATTCCTTCCGCTATTTTCTCCACATATTCGACTGAAACATCCCATTAGGTATAGAAACATGCTCCAATTTTTCTTTGGGTCAAAAAGCTGACCGCTATTTGTAATTATAATTACTCCAGCCTTTATATAAGAGAATAACTGATGCACTGCCCGATGTTCCCTGGAGAGGATGCCGCCAGTGAGAATCCAACCGCCCCGCATGCAAACAGGAGTGTGTAACAGAACCCTGTCTGCAGATAGACAATCTGCTTGTAAGCATGCCGTGCTAGTTTAAGCCTACTTGGCGTTCTAGAATCCTTTTTTGATTAAAGCGTTTCCTAAATCTAAAACAAGACATCCTCTACTAGGGAACGTGGGTGTGAATCTGAATCTAATCTAAATGTAAACAGTCATTCCCGTCATCCCCTCACAGCCGATGTGTTCTTTTCCCTCGTCACGTTAACAAAGATGTTCTTCAGGTCATTCGACGGCGGATAGCTATGCCAGAATATTGTGGGAAGTGTGTTGTTGACCCTGAAGACATGCTGTCGCCAGTCCTTCTCCTTCACCCACGCAGACTTCCAGTGGCATCGTCTGCATTGAATTCGGACGTCATACTGGGCGTTTTGCATGAAGAAGTCGTCTGTCGTCGGTTCACACCCTTCAGTTGGGCACACATTGAACTCCACGCCCCACGGATGCATCGGAAGGATGTGACACCCGATCTTTCGGACGATCACCAAACTGTCGTCACGCTCCTTGTAAATGACCACGACCGAGTTGGCAGCCAACAGATTGAGATCGTGTCCGACCACGCGAACCACCGTATCCCATATGCCTGCTGTCTTGTCGATCCCGATGTGTTCGATTAGCTGGCAGAACCCATTCCGG
>JBBPKS010000023.1:0-32731 GCA_038089355.1 Pulveroboletus ridleyi | reverse complement strand
TCCCTCTGCAATATATAAAGGTGCGCCCTCAGCTGGTACCCCCAGCTTTGGCCACTTGTTCCTTGGGTTAAAACCTTGGACAATAAGTGTTCTCCTTCACTCTCATCTCTCTGTGAGGCTTTATGGCAAGCCTTTAGTTGCTCAGCTTTGGTGTTCTTGCATCTGCATAACACTTGGCCAAAGCTTCATACCGTAACCTGAGTACATGACCCGCCTGACGTTCAGGGCTTATCATCAGCAGACTACCGAGAGTGCATGAGTTTTTATCCACCTCAGAAGATCCAAGAAAGAAAGCAAATCCACGTGTTGTGGTTGCTAGGCCCAGGCATAAGGGACATTGCATAGTGGTTCCATGTGACAGACCAGGGCATACCACCCATAACAGGTTGCATACACGCTCGTCCGGCATATTAAATACAGATAACGTTGCTGCTTGCCCATAGTGCACTAGGGCGTACCTCTTGTGGTTTAGAGGTACCAGGTTCGCAGAATACCTGTGACGTCCGCTGTCAGCGCACGATATGTGTTCGACACCGCTTGTTATCAGGCGTCTACCCTTATGGGCTCTTCACCCGTCAAAGCAAATTGTTGAAGAAGACCAACCACCGCGAACCCCTCCCTTGCACGTTATTCTGACCCTCACCCCCGCAAGCATGCCCAGAGCTTCGTTGAAAGATACAAAGCAGTAAGCACTGTCAATCTGTCTGCCCCAGGATCCCCCAGTTTCGAAGGGCTCTATTCCGCCCTTCCAGAATTAGAAGAACCCGCTCCGCCCTCTGCCCCCAACCTGACACCTCTCATCAGAACCCGCCCCTGCCGTCCGCGAGAAGAACCTTGCCAAGAAATGTCCTCCTCTTCCCTATCAAACGATGAGTTGAAGGCACTCCTCCAAGCCCTTCTTCGTGAGAAAACCAACTCCCCCGCCGCCATCACCAAGAAGGTAACCGACCCCGGAAAATGGGACAGCGACTGAAAGACCTTCCGGAATTGGCTAACTGGAATCAAGGTTTGGGTTTCCCTCCAAAAATGGGACTCCCACAAACTCCGCATCGTGGCAGTCTTGTCACGTTTGGAAGGAAACGCCGCGTCCTTCGCAAGGCTCCAGCTCGAGGAGTATGTCGAGCAAGAGGAACAGGAAACCCTCGGATGGGACGGCAAGTCCCTTGGATATCCCCGGGGCGATGACACTTGGCCACAATGGCCCAAGCTCATCAAAACAATAAAGGACCACTTCCAGATTGACGTTCTGGCACACGAGTCATTCAAAGCTCTCACGTCATTAAAGCAGAATGGAGCTGCTATCGATACGTTCCTCCAGAAGTTTGAGGTTCTCTTCCGAGAATCTCAGATCGAAAACGGCCATGGTGCCAAAATTCTCAAGCGGGCTGTGGACGCCCGAATCTACATGCAAGTCCACCTGCACATGACGGTTGAAGATAACATCTACGACCTTATTGAGGCTTACCGAAAGGTCGGTTGATCATTCAAGTCCGCCGCAGTAGAACGCAGATTCCAACCACCGAGGCAATGGGGACCTCGAAGATACGCTTCCCCTAATGGGCCGCCACCTAACCAGTGGTTCACCCAATATGGAACCCAACCCGGGCGTGATACGCCCATGCAAATTGACGCTGTTATGGGACAGCCGCAAAACCCGTCGATCATGTGTTACAATTGTGGCGAGGCAGGCCACATACAAAGATACTGCCAGAAGCCGTGGAAGCCGAGAGGCCCGCAACAAGGACGGGTCCAGCCGAAGCCCCAAAATCTCTGGCAAGTTTGGATACCCGGCACCGACGGGTACTACACTGAAGCGTGGGTGGAGGACCCACCAGCTAGCCAACCTCCCGTGCCACAAGCACAAACAGCCATCTGGTCGGCTACGACAAGCCGACAAGAATATATGTCAGATGAAGCCCGCACATACTGGGCTGACGTCTTCGAATCAGAAGCCAAGGTAAAAGCGTCCGAGGCTTTAAAAGGAAGCCGCTGACTGGGAGTAGGGTACCAGTTGGCGATAGTTTATTCGCTGCAAGACTAAACGCTGAAAAACAAAACAAAAAATTAGAAAATCTATTAAACATCAAAAAAATAGTTACCGTGCATTTGGACCCCTCGGTTAGGGACGATAGTGACACTGTAGTTAGATCTGGTTTTGAGCCAATGGATTCAGCAGCATATACTATATCCCCTGTAAGTCCTATGGACATCCTCAGGCGTGCCGGTAGGAAAGTGGTAGGTGTAGACGACTCGTTGACCGTGCTCAAGAGTGAACTGATTAGCCCCATAGCTGGCACTGAGCCTGTAGCCGAGCTTTCCGAGTGCACTGACAAGGATTTTCCTATTCGTACGATTAGCCAGGTTCTCATTAATTTAAAGAATTCTCCACCGTCCGCCAGGGGGTCTTGAAAGAGCTCGGCACCGGACTTAAAATATAGTGTGCTTAATTCCCTATTTAAGAAAACAGTTTTCCCATCAGTATTTATTAACAAAATCCCTACAGAAAACACCTTAAAGAATCCCGAAGAGTTCTCCATCTCCGTCAATGTATTATACCAATCAGAAAAAGAAGAAAAACAAGTAACAATACCCGCTTTGCTCGACTCTGGAGCAGTCAACACCTTCATTGACCAGAAATGGTGTGCAAAACACAAAATCGATCTTATCCCTCTCGATGAGGAGATTAATGTGTACAACGCCGACAGTCAAGTCGGATCTCTGGGAAAGATCTCGCACAAAGCTGAACTTGTGGCATCAATCAACAGACATCACAAGAAAATACACGCGTTTGTTATCGGGCTGGGAACTCACCCAATGATTATAGGCTACAACTGGCTCTCACGCCACAATCCAGAAATCGACTGGGTCGACAAGACACTAGAATTTACTAGGTGCACCGACGAATGCAATGCATACGCACGGGCGCTTATTAGAAGCATTGAGCCTGGACTCAAGGAAAAGGTTCCTGAAGTCTATCACGACTTCCTTGATGTGTTCTCCAAACAGGAATCTAATCGCTTACCCCTATGCAAGCTGTGGGATCATGCCATAGATCTCAAGCCAGATTTTGTACTGAAGATGGGTCGAGTCATTCCCCTTTCAGACACTGAACTAGAAGAGGTCCGTGAATTCATCGAAAAAGAGGTTAAAAAGGGATATCTCTGCCCATCGAAGTCTCCTCAAACTTCGCCGGTATTCTTCATCCTGAAGAAGGATGGAAAGAAACGGCTCATTATGGATTATCATTATGTGAACGAGGGCACCGTCAAGAACGCTTACCCTCTGCCCCTTATTTCACAACTGGTCGATCGGCTCAAGGGCGCCGATATGTTCACCGCAATGGATTTGCACTGGGGTTACAACAACATTCACATCAAGGAGGGTGACGAGTGGAAAGCGGTGTTTGTAATGCCAATTGGGGCCTATGAGCCTACGGTGATGTATTTCGGGCTTACTAATTCTCCACCCACGTTCCAGAACATGATGAACAACATCTTCGCTGACCAATACGCCTTCCTAATTATTTATATGGATGATATGATGATCTTCACGAAGGGCAAGACAAAAGAACAACACGAAGCCCTTGTCAAAGAAGTCCTCCAGCGACTCCGCAAAAACGATCTATTTATTAAACCAGAAAAATGCTCCTTCAGTGCCGATAAGGTAGAATTCCTCGGCATGAACATTTCGAAACACAGCGTCGAAATGCAGAGCAAGAAAACCCAAGCCATCGCTGATTGGCCCGAACCAACTCGCTTGAAGCAAGTACAGACCTTCCTCGGCCTATGTAACTATTATAGAAAATTCATCACCGGTTTCGCTGATATTGCCAGGCCGTTAAACGACCTAACAAAGAAAGACACCCCCTTCAGGTGGGGACAAGACGAAAAACGGGCATTTGAAGCCCTTAAAAAGAAATTTACGGAAGCTCCACTCCTCATGTATCCCGATTCAACACGCAGTATGCGGTTAGAAACTGATGCCTCGGACATTGCAACAGGAGCCGTCCTCTGGCAGGAATGCGAAGACTCGGAATGGCGACCCTGTGCCTTCCTTTCGCATAGCTTCAACTCCGCTGAGCGGAACTACCCTATTTACGACAAAGAACTACTGGCAGTAATATGCACCCTGGAAGAATGGCGCCACTATCTCATCGGACGAGAAGGTTTTGAAGTCTGGACGGACCATCGAAACCTTGAATATTGGAAGAAGCCACAAACCTTATCCGGCCGACAAGCACGCTGGCACGTGCTTCTCCAAGAATTCAACCTCACATTCATATATCGGCCCGGATCAACAAACAGGGCCAACGCGCTTTCTCGTCGTCCGGATCACGGCAATGCAGTTACCGACCTTAATAAAGACATTA
The DNA here is from genome assembly GCA_038089355.1 of Pulveroboletus ridleyi. Classification (NCBI taxonomy): domain Eukaryota; kingdom Fungi; phylum Basidiomycota; class Agaricomycetes; order Boletales; family Boletaceae; genus Pulveroboletus; species Pulveroboletus ridleyi. The sequence goes on along the minus strand of JBBPKS010000023.1, from coordinate 28,362 downwards.
TTATGTTACCCGAAAAACTATTCATCTCCGGAGTTACGTTAGAATCACCTTTCCATAGTAATTTACGAAAAGAATCAGAAAAAATACAAAACGAGAAAATAAATCATTTCACATACGATACCACGTCTTCTCTCTTTATCAACGAAGATTCCGATTGAATTTACGTCCTGGAATCACTTTGTTTAGACCTTCTTAAGTTATCTCACGACAATCTGGTATCAGGACATGCAGGCATGTACCGTACGTACGATAGAATCTGCCGTGCGTTCTCCTGGCCAGGAATGCACAAAGACGTTACAAATTATGTTAATCACTGCTACACGTGCGCCCTCACGAAGGGATCACAAACAGCACTGAAGCAGTCTATTCAACCTCTCCCCGTGTCCAAGCTTCCCTGGGAAGATTTATCCGTAGATTTCGTTACTGGCCTTCCGGAAAGCCGTGGCTTCGATGCCATTTGCGTTATCATAGACCGATTTAGCAAAGAAGTTATTTACGAACCATGTAAAAAGGCAACATCCTCGATGGATCTCGCCAAAATCTTCAGGGACGCTGTATGGTGTATTCACGGCCTCCCCTCCACCATAGTCTCGGACCGGGGTCCGCAATTCGTTTCGGAATTCACAACAGAGTTGTGCAATCTCCTAGGGATCTCCCAGAAGATCTCCACCACATATCATCCCCAGACGGATGGACAAACCGAACGTATCAATCGGGAAATGATACAATACCTCCACACCTATGTCGCAAAGAAACAGGAGGAATGGGCCGACTGGATCAAAATCGCCCAATTCCATCATAATTCCTCCCTGTCTTCTTCCCACGGATCGATTCTGTTCGAGATCACGCGGAACTATTTCCCTCACCTCGGATTTGAAGGGTCATCCTCATCCCTGGCCAGTACCTTCACACATTCTGCCGGCAAGTCCCATACAGAAGTTCAAGAAGCTTTGGAAGCTTCTCATCAAAAAATGATTGAGCAGACTGACGAAGAGGATCCTACTCCATACCAGATCGGAGATAAGGTTTGGCTCAGCACGGAAAACTTGAAGTTACCGTACATTGCCAAGAAGCTTACCCAACGATGGATCGGACCCTATGACGTTATTCGGTCGATGCCTAATGCAGTCAAATTGCGTCTCCCAAAGAACACGCACTTCCACCCGGTGGTCAACACGTCCCGGGTCAAACCATATCGTGCTCCCCTTGACGGGCAGCCGATCTCCCGCCCGGATGTGGTTGAGGTCAACGAGGATGGTCACGAAGAATACGAGGTCGATCATATCGTGGGTTCGTGCCTCCGCCGTGGGAAATTGGAGTACCATGTCTGCTGGAAAGGATACAACGAGACCGATGATATGTGGGAACCTGCTGCCAATCTGCAGAATGCCCCAGATGCCATCGACTCCTTCCATCACTCCAACCCCTCGGCTCCGCGCCCACTTCGTGGCCTCTCCCTTGTCGCCTTCAGCTCTCTGTTCTCTGACTACGGTCCCCCTGGTGGGGCTCCCATTCAGCCAACTCGTCTGGAATACGAGTCCTAGGAGGGGGGTAGTGTTATATCGTATACGCTAACCTAATTATTTTTCATTTTTCACTCGTTCACCAGTCATGTGACCAGATCACATGACACGGTCTAGACCATGACATCATATGATGTCATAACACATGGTCACCGCACTCTTTTAATTACTGTCGCTATGCTTCCATATCACAGAACCCTCCCACACCTGTGGGATATCACTTACCGTAAATAGTAATTCTTCACACCTTATCTGTGACACAGCTTGGTCTGTGCGCATCCCTCTGCAATATATAAAGGTGCGCCCTCAGCTGGTACCCCCAGCTTTGGCCACTTGTTCCTTGGGTTAAAACCTTGGACAATAAGTGTTCTCCTTCACTCTCATCTCTCTGCGAGGCTTTACGGCAAGCCTTTAGTTGCTCGGCTTCGGTGTTCTTGCATCCGCATAACAAAGACACATTTGCTGAACATGATCAGTCGTTTGTATGAACAGAAGAAAGTGGCACACAAATATGCGAAGACAGCGACAATGGGCATTGCAGCAATTAATATCCAGGGCAATACGCTACATTCATGGGCAGGGATCCCAGTCATTTGTACACACTCTGATAAATGGGCCACCCACCCATCCCCTGACATGGCACGGCATCGTGCATGCAATATGGAGGAGGTCCAACTGCTATCCATTGACAAATGTAGTATGCTTACAATGGAGATGCTATCAGACATCTCACAGTTAATTTCGATTGTCCTTGGGAAGACGGACTCCTCTGCATTGTTTGGAGAAGTTGATCTGCTATTGACAGGCAACTTTCATCAAATATCACTAGTGGGTAAGTACCTGCACAGAAAAAAGAACAGGAACAGGACTCATAGGGAAATAGCACATCAGAACCACACTCTCTACTTAAAAAAGCAACCTACATGCAAAGGAGCCTTAGGGTACAACCTGTTCACACAGATTGACACTGTGGTCATTCTAGATGAACAGAAACGAATCATCGACGAGTGATGGTTGCAACTTCTTTGTCATGCTCACAATGGGACATGCACCACAGAAGATCTGACAATTCTGCAGAGGATGGTCCTAATGAATGAGGAATGTGAAGTACCTGATTTCAATCAGCCACCATGGAATGAAGCAATCCTGATTACACCTCGAAACAGTGTTCGCATGGAGTGGAACAAACAAAGCTTGCTGAAACACTGCACAGCAACCAGACACTATTGTTATAGATTTCTGGCAGAAGACACAATTGAAGACAGTCCCCCTACACATGAGAAGCAGCTGATTATAGCCAAAATGGCGATGGATGATACAGGAGATCTATCAACAAGATGCGAAGTTGTGATTGGGATGAAAATCATGATAACAGAAAACATCTCACCTTCAGCATCCATTGCCAATGGATCATGAGGAACGGTGACCGACATTGTCCTTGATCCATGTGAACCAAACTTAATGCATCCGATGGAAAATAGTGAATTCATGGATCTGGTTTACCCACCACTCATAGTCATTGTTCAGTTGGCTTATCAACATAAAGCACTCACCCTCTTATCTTTACAACTGACCGAGGTCCCAATCACTCCGAAAGTCGCTCACTTCCATATTGGAAGCCAACCACGATGACACGTCACACGATGCCAATTGCCTATTACCAGCACATATGCTTTCACAGACTACAAAGCACAAGGTTAGACAATAGAATATGCACTGGTCGACATTGGCAAGACCACAAGCTTTGCACTCAACCCTTTCAATGCATATGTAGCCTTGTCTCGATCCTGAGGACATTTAGGGTTCTGCATGGGTATGGGTGTCACTGTGGTGTTTCCTTAATGGGTTCCATGGGTACGGGTCTCGGTGTTGTGAACAACTTGCCACATTCACTGGGGAACCGAACCTAACCGTCGGCTGGACCAAACCATAACCCTAGAGAGAGGAAAGCTGATGACGGAGCTACCCGGCAGAAGGAGAGAATGCCTGTATCGAGGGCTAGCCAGAGCAGGAACTATCATAGAGCCTTCATGAGGGACGAGGCCCGAAGGTCAAGCCCTTAGCAGACAGAGGAGGAGCCAATCAACAAGTGGCTAAAACTGGGGTTCCTGGCTTTAGACCACTGGCCTTATATATTGCCTGGGTCTGCGCACAGACCAAGCAATACACTACTATACATGGTAAGGAATGTAACTACGGTAAGTGTAACGATGGGAATGGAGGACGGAGATTAAAGAGGTCAGGCTGCAAGGAGGCGAGCCCTGAGATCTAGATTGTAGTCCTAGGAGATGGGATCGCAGATCCGAGGATCAGGATCGAGATCCAATATATACTAATGGATACATAGGGGAGATTAGATCGGATCGGGAGATCTAGGAGGTGGCAGGATTGCCGTGGGGATCTGATGGAGATTGAGGGTCTAGGGTAGTCTAGGGTTTGCCATGTGGCAACCTTGAGGCATGATGTCATAGATGACGTCAGGGTCTGGACTCATCATGTGACTGGTCATGTGATCGGCCTCATGGAGGTCATGTGATGTAACGAATGTGAGGTGAAGGAAAGTGAAGAGAAAGGAGTGTGGGAATAAAGTTAGGTGCAAGGGGATTCGTAACACTCGGTGTTGGAAAGCTGGACCTATGCATACACCATACCCGTTACCACGGGTTGGACGGTGTTTGATGGGTTGGCATGCCATGTTTGTCCGATGTTGATTAGGATCGATGACAACCTTGAGCATAACCATATGGGCCTTCGAATGGAGCTCCAGCGAACACAAACCCCAAAAGATGGACAGGATGCTGGATGAGTGTGCATTGTAACATGCTACTACCATGTCTAATATGCTTGTGGATCTAGGGCAGCAGCGCAGGCATACCTGGGTGGCAAGCCTAATGCAGAAGTTCAAACTTGAGGCCTTGAGGCCTTGGTATGGTACTTGAAGTCAGATGACTTCAGAACATGATGGCAGGGTGCCAACCCATGATATGGATCTTGTGAGTAAATGGTCACTAATTTGTGCCATCTGACTGATGTCTGTCTGCAAGGATGATGACTTTGGCAATTATGCTCTTGGGGCCACATCCGTCTCAACTGTTTGTGAGTATCCTCTTCTAGCGACTATCAAGACAAACAAGCCACTTGATTGGTGGCAAAATAATCGCCATACATATCCTACGCTACACCGAATGGCTTTAGACTTTCTTTCTGTTCCAGGTTAGTCCACCTTGCTGCGATTTGGACCCTCAGTCATTATCCCACCACAGCAACATCAACTGTGGTGGAACATGTCTTCTCACAAGGCATTCTTGTGCCTTGGCACTTGGGGGAGACATGTCCTACTTACCATGGAAGACTTTCTTGGTGCTGTTGTGAGCCGAAAGCGCAAGTGGGAGGAGAAGGAGCCAGAGAAAGACGAGGACAACATGCAGTAGCTAGTATGATGATGCCCTATATACGTCTTGCATACAATATATGCAATGTCTAGAGCTACAATACAGCATTCGCTCAACACTGTCACATCCACGGGTCGGTGTATACCCGTACCTGTCACGGGTATGGTGTTCACGGGTACGGGTACAGTGTTGGCCTTCCGACCCACAGTGTGACCCATGTGGAACCCTAAGGATGTTCCACCATCCGGCTACTGTGCGATTTCAAGGACAACCTGTTCATGCACCATCCAAGCAAAGCATTAAGGGATGAAGACGAAAGGATCGAAATGGTGGCAAGAGAGACGGTCAAATGGTATTATGCAGGCATGTATAGCAGGTAGCAGAACAAGTGAAGAGCGCAGATGAGAATGACGACACCACAGACTTTATTTGTACATGTGGACATTTTGACACACAAACAGTCGTGGGACATGGACCTTGCCAAGCAAGGTGACAACTCCACGGGCGCAGTCAGTGATGAAGAAGGGCTGCCAACACTGGTAACACCAGTAACTGCTTCAACCATTTGAAAACGTCCAATGGCAGCAAGTTGACATGATCCCGTTGATCCCGTTAAATCAGATTTGTTGCCCATCTAGGGGGGAAGGGGAATAGTAGTAGGTTAGCTTAAAGCAGTCTCCAGCTGCCAGCAGCACGTGACTCAACAACAATGATCACTATTTAAGGGTGGTGCGGAAATTTCGGAGTTTAAAAATATTTCAACATGGGACGAAAGAGAACCACAGACCGAGTTGCAATCCGCTGTTGGGTGTATGGTGGAAATTTGAACAACACCTTCGATGTCACGGTGGTGGCATCAAAAATGGTCTCGGCCCTTAGGGACGTCATAAGGGGGAGGATCCCTGAGTTCCCCAATGTGGCTGCAAAAGATCTCCGTCTTTTCTCTGTTCCTGAAGACCAATTCCAGCCACCCGTGAACCTGGAGTCGCAAGAATGCGTATGTCTCGATTCGAAGCATTGAGTAAAGGATCTTTTATCCTGTGTTGTCGTTGTCGATGGATCTCCATGTAGTGTGTGCTTATCTCATCATCCTGCTGCCATACTGAATCATCGCCATCCCAGACCCAGACCCAGCGCCAGACCTAGGCTCAGACTCAGCCGATATGGTTATGGTACTCTCCTACTAGATATATGGGAGCTCCCTGGGTCAGATCCCATCGGTCAGACTTTTGGGAAAAGATACTGTGCCATCGCTCTGGGCAGTGATGTGTAGGGACACCAAATATCGGGCAACTGACTTTGTTCTTTACAAATTACCGCCCCAACTTGGTGATGCCCCCCCTGAAACCATCCTCGGTTCCTGCAGATTCTCTGACTTGAAACATCTTTTAAGCAATACACAACATTTGTCACAGATTTTTCAGCCATATGATGCCCAGAGTACGCTTCACTTCATAGTGTTCGGTATATAGCTATTGTAACCTAGATTTTGATTTTGTAACTTATGTCATCGCAATTATGACAACTCTGGTTCCTGTCACTTGTTGGCCTTGGGGGTCAGATTTTGAGGATGCTTTTGAAGTTAAGCTTTCAATGAAGCAACCGATCAGTGGGCTCAAGCGGGCAATCAAAGCAGCTCATCCCAAGTATGCTGATACTCCCCCTAAGCAGCTCGCCTTGTTCGTTATTCCGGAATGCATGGACACTGACCTCCAAGAGGCACTTGCTGATAAACAATTCGGTGAATCTCTGAGAAGTGACATTAAGCTGGAAGTGGTTTTATTGGAAATGATCCATATTAACGAGTCATTGAATATTGTCATCAATTTGATCGAAGAACATAAGTTTAGTGAACATGGTGTTGACTTGAACTCATCCTATTTGAAAGAATTCTCATCCCCATCGAAACTTCCCCCATCGGCTCTTTGCCAAGATTACACCAAAGTGGATCATCCGATTGCAAAAGCACGTAATACATTTTTGACAGCCTTCACAAGTGTGAGCCCCTCTTGCTCTGGTACCCCAGTTTTATTCCAATCCCGGCAAGACTTGCCCAAAACATGGATATCTTGTGGTCGTCCCAAGCTATCTGACAGCGACCAGGATACTATCCCACCAATGCTACTCCATCCCATTTTCAGCCAGTTTGTTAATGACTGTGCAGCTGCCACACTAACAAATCAGGACCGTGAACTCACCGGCAAGCTATGGGTAGCCATGTCAAAGATGTACAAGAAGGAAGATGAACCAAAAACCACGAGTAACGACACATTTGCGGAATATGGAATTCATTTCAATTTGAATAACTCAGAAGCTAGATACTTGGTGGATGCGGCCATCAGTGCCAATGAACATCGATATGTGATTGCTGAATACAAGAATGAAACTGGGAGTACGTCAGCAGAACCATATCTTCAAGCCATAGCATACTACCTCAAGTCAACAAGAAAAAACGCTGCCCAATTCTACTGGTCTCCTTTGCTGTGCCTCATTGTGGCCATTTTCAGTTGGTCCTCCTGGTCTTTGTAAGAACTATTGCAGACTAAGTACTTCTGTAGGGCCATATATTGTTTTCGGTGCTGCTACATGGAATTTGCATCCCTCAGTGGAACTCTTGACAGACCCAATCTCATTCAGCTTTCACTACAGCAGGTTAGATATGCGATTCCATGCAACACGTCGCCTAGCTGCTTTCTGCAAGGCTGCTGAAAGGCTGAAGGCATTCTATGAACAACTATCAGAAATACCCAGACCCGCTACCTCTCAATTGTTCCCACACCCAATGAGTTATGTGCATGATGGTACTGAAAGGACCTTCTGCTACCAGGCTACTCTGGCTGAAAATACACCTATCTTCATGGGATTTGAGGGTGGTGTTTGTATTTGCATCAAATTTGTTCGCTCTTATTTGTATGGGGCCCACATGCACCTCGCAGAGCGCCAATGTGCTCCGGCTGTATTGGGGTTTGAAGAGGTCACTGGCAGTTGGTCCATGGTGATCATGGACATGCTTGAAGGATTGTAGGGGGCCACTCCCCTCTGCTCTTTTCGATGACATAGAAACACAACTGGCGTCGCTTCACAGTGCTACTTTTGTCCATGGCAATCTCTGGGATGTGAACATTATGGTGGCCGAGAAAGATCGACAGAAGTTCATGATTATCAACTTCGATTGGGTGGGGAGAGATGGGGAGGTGCAATACCTGCCAGATGTAAATCACAACGGAATAGTGAGGCCGGCTGGCGCTCGTGATATGATGTTGATCACAAGAGCTCATGATCTTTACATGCTCAGGCAACTCTGGGAGACTTACGCAAGTTCTACTGTCTAGGGTATATGATTGTAATGTTGCTCAGTTAGTTCCATTTCATCCATATTAATAATAACATGTGCAAAGTGTGGTTGGCTGCATCTTGAGTGTACCTAAGCTTCTTTTTGTGTTGAGATGCCATCTTCTCTCAATGGTTTTGGAGGCCATTGCTGAGTGATGCATCAACACAAGATGGGATGGCGATACAAGCGGAGGACGAGGTCGAAGTCAAATGGCTGCTGGCATTGATACTCATCAAGAAAGCATAAAAATCATACATGCTCGTCTTGAAATCAGGTCCAGTAGAAATTATTTTCTCAGACAGTGATACATAGATTATAGAGATGCTCCTGACAGCAAACTATAGTAAATCTAAGGAACAGGATGACATGGACATATGTATGTGGTGGCCTGGATCTCAGACACTGGGGAACCAACCATACATTACTTAGGGACTTCAATTGACATGACCCCACTCAAAGGCAAGAAAATAATAATTTAATTTATTACCAAGCAATGTGGTGCACCTGTTTCAATCTACCAATTCATTTTGCTGTCCTTATTGTGAATCCAACCACCAGCCTGGTTTGCAGACAATCACAATGTTCTAGTGAGCACCACTACAACAACTTGGCAATATTCAGGTCAATACACAACTCATGCATAGAGTGCATATGGGTTGAGGTAGGAACACAGTAACAAAATACCTCCTGACCTGGAAGGCTCTCTGACTATCCAGGCTCCCAGATAGCTGTAAGGGGCAACAGCCCCTATAGATACTAAATGGGGTAATAGCCCCTGACCGTGTACTTAGGAGTGTATGTGATATGAGGCAATCACATACACGGTATGTAGATAAAATCCTCTTACTACACTCCTATGTACTCATTTTCATTTGTGAATAACCACTCAGTTCACTTCACCTGTCTGAGTAAGGAGTGAGGACAGGGTGCAGAGCACCTAGTATAATAATAACCTTACAACTTTTTTGAAGTGTGAAAATGTGTATTCACAATGAGTCGCACAGTGACCTGTAGCCAAGCAAAGTTGACATTAACCAGACCATCAGGACAAGGGAAAAACCCCTTAACAGGTAGTTTACAATTGCCCAGGACTCCCGAGGAAAACCCAAGGGACCCTAAGACTGTAAAGAAGTGGGTAAAAACCCCGATAATGGGCCAGAGACTGGAACTGAGCACAGAACCCAGGCCTAGTGCTGCAGTAGCAGAGGAGGCACAGGCCTCCCAGATGCTGAACAGCATCAAGGACAGCAGAGAAAGGGCAGTGGAAGCTGACCCTGCTCTCATGAGCCCATTGACTCTGCAACCTGAGAATGTCAACCATTCACTGACCTCACTGGAGGTGTCACCAGGCCTGAGGGCCGAGAGCCCAATCATACAGGCCTACACAGGGGGCATATTGCCCCTGCTGAGGGACTATATTGAACAGGACCCTAGTAGCTGCAGAGAATGGCTAATAGGACTCACATAGAGAGGTTTGAGGATGTTGGGATGGTCTAACCTGGTGGTTATGTGTCAAGTGTTATGCCCGATCCCAAAGGGTCTAGTGTGAACTTGGCAAAGGTCCTAAGACTTGAAGACAAGGGGGTACCCTGCTGATGGCAAGGTCAATGGTTCGTCCTGGTGTGGGCCAGATGATGGACTTCCCAGTGAAGTGGGTGGACTGAGGATGATCCCTTGTAATCGGGACGAGATGTAGGGGAGAGCTAAAGTGCTCACTCAAGTGTAGAGCAAAGACACACGAAGAGGAAGGTTAGGATGTATATGCCAAGTAGGTCTAAGCTGGGGTACAGGAGATCTACTTGGGGTTTATATACAAGAATGACGAAACACTAAGTAATCATATAGAATCAGAAAGAACATGAAAGAACAAAGTGGCTGACTGATCATTGAGTCAGTGGGCCAATAGCAGAAGTTGCTTAGTTAGTAAGCGAAGAACTCCATGGAAGGAGGAAGAACAAAAGAACATGTGACTGAGGGAATACGGACTTAGCATGACGAGAGCTAAGCAAGGAGAGATAAGTCCGATGGTAAAGGAAAAAGAAACAAGATATGGGTACAAATCGTAACATCAAGAGACTTATTTAAACTCAGTAGTCTGAGTGTGAACTGTAGGTACACGATTATCTAAGACTACCATAAAAGGTAACTAAGTGTGTACTACAGTAAAAAGGGTAGTGAATGAGTCACACTCGTTCAACACTCCCTCTTGCTAAGCAGCTGGTAGAGGTGCGTAAGCATTTAAAGGACAAGGCTAGGCTGTCTGTGGGAGATCATAGAAAACTAGACCTAGCTGTGAGTGAAACTGCTCAAACTTAACATGGCCCAGTTCGCGCATGCCCCGGGCGAACAGAATGGGCCAGTGACAATGCTTCACAAAGTAGAAACCACCCACATCCGCCTGACCATGTCGATGTCACAATCGGGGCTACCTCCTTCCAGAAGGTGCTGTACATGCAAGATTAAGGCCAGCCGATTGGAACTTGATTTGCTCCTCTTGGAGTCAACATTCTCTTCCACTTACGTAGTGGCTCCAATGCAACTACCTTCCTCAATAACTTTGGTCCATTGTCGGGCAGGGCTTGAATTAGTCACTATTCCCATCCCCTGTCTTGCTGACTCTCACTCCCACAACGAGTGTGATAGGCATTCTGGAATGGCAAGTGGTCTTTCAGCCTGTTCAGCCAAGCTGGTTGGGGCAGTGCTGTCACCACAAAGGTACTATCGACCAATCAACCACAGATGGCACCTTGTAAACAGATGGACGTGATGACAAAGTAGACCTACAGCGAGTTTCTCTGGGGATGGTAGCCTTGGACTGGACCACAGAACAGAGTTGTTCCCTTGGCATCTCACCCTAACCTTGATCAACCTCCAATGATTCACCATGAATCACAGGGGGTGCAGGCATATGGCATCTTCTGGAGAAAAATGTGAGTCGGTCAAAGTAACTAATAGCTTTTTGGTATGAATGAAGTATGGATCAGAGTGTATGTAGTGCCGATGAAAGCTGTTGTGATCGGCCGACAGGGGCCAGTACTCTTGGCTAGCATCCTTTATGTGTTACCAATCTTATGGGGGCCACAAATGGGATCTATGGGATAGCCATGCTGTGAAGGAAACCGTCAAGCTAACAACACTATTATGGCCCTGCTAGAGCTTTCAAGGTCACGCTTCTTTTTTTTTTTTAGACAAGTCTTGCTCTTCACTCACCATTTGTTTCCCTGATAAGACAGATGACAAGTGCTTATTTGTCCTTATTTGCCCCCTCACATTAGTCTAGAATACTAGAGAGTCTCAAACAGTCTACCTTCAACCTCAGTACTGGCCTCATTTCCATGAACACTCCTAAGGGTACAGCACAGCGCAGGCTTTTGGGACCTGCATCCCTCCTAGTCAAGGAGCAGAAGACATCTGAGGTACAAGTGCTTATTTGTCCTTATTTGCCCCCTCTCCCAGCTTCAGCATCATTTGAGCTTGTGTGAGGCACTCATGACTCAGCCTAGAGGTTGGCAACTAGCACTTTCCATCATATTTCTTGCACACCCACCCTCTGCTCCTCTGAGCAGCCCTCTTCCTGCAAGGGAAGTTACCCCATCTGGACCATCCCTCTGTATCTGTTATATCACATGATCATTGGGTGAGCACATCCTACTTGGTTTCCTCAGTTCACATATCTCCTTGAAAATTGTTCTGTACTAAATTTGTTATGCATTGCAAGGTGCTCTATCAGTTAGCACAGCCAACTGCTGGCTCTAATGTGTGTGCCAAAGTGAATTGCACAGATGTGAAAAGAATGACATTCAGGTTCAGCCACCCCTGTTTGCCAGTCACCTCTGCAGCCCCCTCACCAGATAACCAAACTACGTGTGTGTATGTGATGCTTTGCGGTTTTTGTAACGTTCACCCATTTCCTGTCACAGGCCTGGCCAAGTCATGTGTGGCCCTGACTGGGTTGGAGTGGCCTGCTTAATGGCGCAGACAGAGTCGTTTCTCATCCTTTCTTGCCCTGCTCACTGGAAAGGAAGAATGCATGCTCAAATTTGCTGGTTCCCATCGAAGACACTCTATGCATCCAAGCTGAAATCGCATGCCTTTGTCTCCTCGCATTTACTCTCCGACTTGCCGAATATGAGGCCACTTACTGTGTCGGAGATGGAGGATGAAGAGACCATCAGAGAGATCTTTTGCAGTCCCATCATCTTCTTCGACACCGCTGGGTGTGAGTACTATGAATGTGTCTGGGGAACAGCGCATGTGCAACAGTGAGTCCTCTTTTTTTATTATTATCATGAAGTGTGGCAAGCTTTTCAACATGCATGTATATAGGACATCACCTACCCCACCTGCAGCCTGTTGCTTGAATCTGGCAGCAGGCATCCTCGTGCCAGCCTGGGCACTGGACAGGGTGCTTCCCAGACACACAATCATCGCACACATATTCCCATCCTATTATAACTCCTCACCCTCACTCATCTTTTCCCCCTGGCACTAATGATGGTCCTACAGCACCTGCCCCTTCTACCGCCTCTTTGGAAGGCCATAAGGCTGTATATGATGAGAGTATTCTGCCACAGTGCTCCACAATATTTCTCCTCGGCCTCATATGGCTTACACTCAAGGACAAAGTCTTAGTAGGTCATATCTTCATCCTGTGACCCTTTTCCCTTCACACTCACTTTCAGGTTCTATTATCTATATCTGCCATAGTGTCATTAGTGCTCAGTCTCTTCGAGGATTTCGGGAAGACCCTTTTTGCCAGCCAGCCACCTGTTGACTGGATCGAGGGTGTTGTGGCCATGACTGCTATTTTTATTGCCATATGTCGTCACCTTGTTCTCTCCCCCTTGTCCCCCACCCCCATACCCAGGTCATCATTGGTTCTCTCAATGACTGGAGGCAATGGCACCATCGGAGGGCAGCCAAAGCCACCCAGTTTGTCCCACACAAACTGTTTCATCCTCAGTAGTAGCAAGATACTGGAGAGTGTCAGGCAATACATTGTCGTCACAGTTAGAATGAAAAGCTTCAACGGGTGAATGTCATATCCGTCGAATCCGGGACTCCAGACTTAACTCCAGACAACTCCGGACACCTTTCCTATGACCTCCGGTGCATTCTCGATGAGTTCGCATTCCTGACACCCCAGACCCTCTGTATTTAGCATTCCTTGTTCTTATTGTTACGCTCCATTCTTCGCTTACAGTACATAGCCACTAGCTTCGCCCCAGTTCACCCTCCATCCCTGTGTCCACTTAGGAGCACAGCTCCAGTATACTTAGCATCCACATTCCGAACTATTAGTAAGACCTATGTCTACTCCTGTATATAAGGTCTCCACACTTGTAGTAGATACTTCAGTTTGAATATCGACTTGGACAGTCTCCCAAGCTCACTCTGACCCCCTTGAGTCTCTAAGACTCTCTTCTGAACCATCCTCGGCCTTTGTTGCTTGCAACAAGGCCAATCCGACTTCTTCCACCCATTCCGAAATTACAGGACACCCCCAGAGTTGTGACAAGGGCGCACCACATACGGTGAAGCCAAGTCCTGCTCGAACTCTGGAGTTCCGGAGTTACTTCCCAGAGATCCCAGTTCTAACAGTGAATCATGATGGGTAACAAGCCTGATTTATCTCTCCTTGCCTGCGTCTAACAATCATATCAGCCTGCATATCAATGCTGAGCACACTCCATTGCAACTTAAGTTAAACGTCCTTGCAGAGCTGATTGCAAAGGCAGGGTGCATAGCAGGCATCGGCCTGTTCAGTGCTCTTATGATACACTTCTTTGTCCAATTAGGTGTCGATAACCCTCAGAGGTCAGTCATCCTTCTGAGCCTCTTCCTGAATGTCTGACCTTGAACAGACAAGATCCATGAACCAAAATGGCATGGCGTTTGTGCATATTCTCGTCATCTCCATCACTCTGGCCATGGTTCCAGAAAGCAAGTCGGACACTGCCAGCACTGCCACTGTGACTAATGTTTGCCAAAGGACTACCTCTTGCTCTCACCCTTGCGCTCACATTTGCTACTGAATATATGACAAAGGAGAATCCCGCTCGTTCATATGCTCAGTTTGTGTGAAATGATGGTGAATGCTTCCATCATATGTGGAGACAAGACTGGCATGCTCATGCAAAGCAGTATGACCATTGTTGCAGGGTCCATTGGTGTTCATGCCAAATTTACATGACAGCTTCGCGATAAACAAGCCAGGATGAATGTAGTTGACAAGCACCATTCTTGCAGGGGTACTGACTCGGGCATTTCTGGACACAAGCATGATTTTTCTGTCAACCAAAGCCAGATCAACACCATTCTTTCACCCCAGCTCCACAGACTCTTTAATGCAGTCATAGCCATCAACATGACCATCTTCGAGGATATGGATTCTGTGACTGGTCAATTGGCTTTCATTGGTAGCAAGATGGAGTCAGCCCTCCTGAATTTCACCAAGGAACACAAGGAAACTTGCAACACAGCTGACATCGTTCAAATGCTTACTTTTTCGAGTGACCGCAAGGCCATGGGGGTTTGTAGTGAAGCTAGAGAATGGTGCCTATTGATTGTATTTGAAAGGTGCTAGTGAGATAATAGATTCTCATGAAACTGTGCACCCGGTGTGTTGTTGTTTCACCAAGCATGGATCAGGCCAGCGACGATGGGGCTCCTGTAGGGACTGCAGAGATCGACACATATGCTGATGTCAATGTCTCCCATATGATCATCTTTTGTGCAAATCAATCACTTTGCACCATCGCCATCTGTTACCATGACTCCACACCAGAATGCAGAAGGAGATGTGTGTTTGCTAACCTCACCCACTTCACTTTCTGACCACTATCTAGGTACCTTATGAGGACCCTGTGAGAGATCTTGTGTTCTCGGTAGAAAGTGAGACAAGTTCACCACACCGCTGTTCACCATTGACAAATACTTTTGCAATTGACATATCAAATCATCATCACGCTTGTCCTCTACTTTGTTGGGCTGCAAATTCTCGGGCTTGAGCCTACCTCGATGAATGACACAGTTGTGCAAACTGTAGTGTTCGCACAAATATCCAACTCATTCAATTTGATATGACTGGACTGCAAGCTCAACATTTTTGAAGGCCTGTGGAGGAGCCCTTATTTCTCGGTTGTCACACTGACTGGTAACTTGCCATGCTACGTCCTTTGAGTTTGCACCTTTAATCATTGTTCTGTAGAGATTGTCATGCAAATTATCGTTGTGTTTGTTGGTGGTGCTGTTTTCCAGGTGACATGCATCGGCAGTCATGAGTGGGATATCTTGCCTACCCTTGGCATCATGTCTATTCCCTTGGGCGCTCTCATTCAGCTTTTGCCAAACCAATGTTTGAGCGCTTATTCATCTTTGTGAGACTTCTTTCTCACCCCAAGGTCCTTCCTACTATCAAACCCAATGACGAATGGAATGAAGCCATTGAACTTGTTCGTGACAATTTGGCAATGTTTGTGAATCTTCATGGCACCTGGCTGCATCCATTGGCATTTGTATGGAAGAGTCATTCGGCACACGTTCACAATGAGCGTGGGGTTCCCTTGTATGTTGTCTCTTCTTGACCCGGTCCCTATACTAACGCCCATGTACCAAGACCTTCACTTATGATGATGGTGCTGACTCTAATCACATCTTTGATTGGCGTGGGTTGGGCATCCCATATGCATGGCACACTCTCGGTCATACGACACGATGACCATTGATAAGAAAGAAGAGAAGAGCTCTAGCTTTCGTGATCGATTAGTCAAGCTGTATCTTGGGATAATGATGACCACAAAGAAAGGGGGAAGAGGGTGAGTTCTCTACTGAATATTTATGTGTGATATGTGATTTGAGCACTGATGTCATGTTCTGGCCATCTGGATGGTTCAACCGATACAGACAAATATATGGAGATGTATGTGAAACTGTTGAAGTTTATTGACACGATGGAGCATTATTGGCCTGATCAATTGTATGGACTACTCTCAGAAGGTAGGTGGGACTCCCTGCATCTCCCTGCATAGCTTAACCATTTCACTCCCAGACAAGACCTGTACGAAGCATGTGCGATCTTGTTGGATTGCATGGGTTCGACTTGATATGTGACCCAGTTATCTCATGATGAATCACCTGCAGACATTGTAAAAGGATGTCAAGATCAGCTTCGATGCTGTCTCTGCTCTTCCTCCTCCTCAAGCTTTACCTTTGGCAGACTGTTCTGAACCCTCCAAACCTGTTCTCACTTGGCCTGTCCCTCATCGCACAACACAGTGCCTGTCTTGATACTGTAGAAACTCTGCAGCTCCTCCCACCGCTCATAAACATCCAGGATGTGAGGCTGTTTTTGGTACAATCGTCACATACGCCCATATTGCATATTCGACACTTGTGTTATGCGAGAGGTGAGCCCAGCGAGGAAGGAAGACATGGAGAGGTGGTTGATGAAACTCGAGTTGAAGCGGGTGAAGGTGACAGACAGCAGAATGTACATTGGGTGATCTACACTCTACGCCAACGTCAATACCTAAGAGCACAATAGGATTAAGATATCATATTAGCAAACAGTTGGGAGATCTCTTGGGAAACAGGTGGTACATTTGTCCCTGGAGTTTGCATGCAGGAACTCATCACTCATGACAGCCTAAATCAATTGCACAGGCCGCCAAGTCAGGTGATCCTAACAAAAACACTTCCAGTAGTAACCAGGGTGCAAGCAACGCAATAGAGGCACGCTGAAGTTCTCGGTGCTCATCTACTACAACTGATGGAAATCAACAAACATCTAACTCAGTACATTACAGTACATGGCTGGTAGTTGGCCACAATTTCACAGTACTCAGGTAGATCCCAGTGCAGCAACTTCTCACTGGGAGTGATTGATGAGTCTTACTGTGACATGTCAAGGTACGACAAGAGGAGAAAGTCGAACTTGCGAAATTGTGAAAGGGCAAAGGAAGGAACAAAAAGATCCAAGGGAGGACTTCCAACAATCAAGGGATGGTTGAGAAGGGCTGCTGGCAGGTGCTATATGATAGTAACCAATGGATACAGGAATACATATTTCAACCTCTCATCACAAGGGAAGACCTTTTCCTCAGCACCTTGCCTTCATTCTGCTCTTCAGTAGGACATTTGAAACAATGTGATTTGTGTTGCTGAGAGTCCAGGACCAAGATCGCGATTCCATGACTCCCCCCTACTTTAACAAGCCTCTTATAATGCTCTTGTGCATTCTGGATATCACTGTCTGAAGTCCAATCTACATCAGCTGGAACACTGTCCCGTGTTATGAATCACTTCAGACCCTTTCTTTTCTTGGTCACATGACTCATCACATGACCTGGGTCCAGACCATGACATCATATGACATCATGTTTCATGGCTGGCGCACCCTTTTAATCTCCATTAACCCTGGTGGGAACTCTCTCATGTTTGTGTACTTGTACTAGCCATGTATAGTAGTTTATCTCACAGACCCTATGGTCTGTGCACACCTGTCCACAGTATATAAACCCAAGTGTCTCAGCTGGTGTCCCCAGCTTTGACCACTTGTTATCCTGCTCCTAAACAGATGATTGGTGTGCTTGAGCTTGTTCTTCTCATCTCTTACCTTGCCAGGCTCAGTAAAATAGTCTGTGAAGCCAAGGCCAGTGGTGTGTCGCTCTCAGCGTTTGCAACATCCTGCATGTTTTTCAAGATTTCACAGAATTTCTCATGTGTGATTTCTCCCATTTCCTGCTTCAAGTTCTCCCCCCCCCCTCCCCACATCTTGACAAAGTAGGTGTGGAGAGTCTTCAGTCCCTCAAGGAATCCAGGACCTGATTGATGAAAGTAGGGGGAAATGTAATTGAGAAACATGGTTTCAGGGATGGTGTGCTTTGAATAGAAAACATCCAGCAGACCCAGGTTATGCCATCCAGGAGTAGCCCAGATAGGGGGAGCGTGCCTCCCAGGCTCTCCTCACCCAAAGGAAGGTGGGTAGTTACATTAATGATTTCCTCCAGTTCACACCATGGTTGCTCCCAGAAAGTATCCTGTCTCTGTAAAGGAGGTATCAATGGTTGAGAACACTGAACCTCTAGATCAGTGGTACTAAAGTGCACATGGGCCTGCGATGAAGGAGCTGTAGTAGTGAGGGGTGCATGAGCCCATGGCAACAGAGTAGTGATAATTGCCAAAGGTGATGTAACAGAAGCCAAGGAGCCCCCAACTTCTGTAGTGGTGGCAGAACCCTTGGAAATTGTGGAGACATGAGAGATGCTGGATGGACCAGACATAGAAGAGGTGGTTGTGGTGGCAATACCAGAGTTAAGGGACTGTGCAGGGCCCTTCTTTGAGCTGCTTTTCTCATCTTGCCAGTGGCAACACATATAAAATGGACCATTCATGTTGACACACACAACCCAAAGAATCCAGAAGAAAGATTCTAGGTCATGGTGAATGGTGTGACCCAAAGCCTTGGTCTCTGGTGACAGGAAATCGGTAGCCATATAAGGAAAAGTACCCTCATGGTCAACTGTATCAGAATCTATGTCAATGTAGAATATAGTAGCATGTACTTACTGTGATTCATTGTATTATAGGGTCTCCTGCAAGATCTACTGCATATCCCCAATCTCCTAACATGCCTGGACATTTGGGGTAGGCTGCTTCTCCCCGAGGCCAATCAGGAACAATGGCTTCGGGGGAGGCATCTTTGACGTTATACATGAGGTTGGGATCACTGACGTCACAATGTAGTATCTGTATCATAAAGGCATTGAAGTGACCTATTAGACAGTCAGTATTAGTGAACGAGGTAGCGAGGAGTGGCTCACCTGCTAGCACACCCAACAATCCATTCACTAACTCATGTCTGCAAGAGAACCAAACAATTGAAGTCCTACAGGAGCAGTACAAAACCCATATAAGCTCCCGAGTTTCTCTGAACAGCGGTAGGGGATTAAAGGCCATATGCTCATCCTGCAGTTTCCAATGACTATCCACCTTCCTTCCGTCTATCTGTACAGGAACGTTGAACCTTTCCAATATATTCCTTGTAGTGTCTTGTCACATGGGAGGCTCGTAATCATCTGGATAGTAGCCTATCTCCCAGAGTGCAGGGTCAGGGCAAGGACAGGGGGCAGCAGGTGTGTCGCACTCGTCAGGTAGGACAATAGCTTGTATTCATCGTCCTTTCCGAAGATGCGCTTTTGCAAGCCTTGAAGGGCCGGAAAATGAGGGGCACATTCAACCATGAGTTTTGCAATATCAATGTCATTAGGAAGTTTGGCAGTGCTACCAGGAAGGAATGTGGCCATCATATCTTGATGGGGTAGGTTTTTGGTGGGACTCCAAAATGTTCCCATATTTCGCAGAGTGGTACTTTGGTTCCTTTACCATGCATGTCGATTGCTGTATGAAGAAGCACGGACCTGAACATCACCTTCACAAACTTGTGGAAGCCTCTGGTTAGCTTATAGGTATTGAATGAACCAGGGGCCATGGAAAAGTTGAAGCCGCACCAGGTGGCAGATGCTCTGCTAAGGCCTAACATGGCCGATAGAAAGTGGACAGGGCTGGAATCAATGTTTATTGGCTCTGATATGACAGTTGAGCCTCGGATAAAGGCAGCCAGCATAAGCTTTCTTTTGCAGAGGGATGAAGTGACATAGAAACAGCGATTGAGTTGGCATGCAGAGACATAGCTGGCAATTTCGGTCAACTGCTTCAAAGCCTCTTTTTGGGAGTCTCCAGAGAAGGATTGCTTCAGCTCACAGTAAGTTAAGACATCTTTGAAGGTGATATCAGATTTGGACCCCACATGAACAAGAATGACATTGGGCTTGTATAATTTTTCGATGAGATGAAGGGAGTGGTCTCGCCAGGAGGTGGTGACAGTGTTTGAATAGGACCTAGCCCAGTCACATGCTACCTCTTGAATCTATTTTTTCAAAGTGAACCATCACCTGTTGCACAATGATTTCTTTGGGTATTTTACCATTTGAAAAAACTGGGCCGTGGCATCTTCATGTGTTCTGTTAGAGAACATCTCTTCAAAAGTCCACCGCCCCTCCATGTACAGGCCTTGAGGTTGGAGTGCCTTCAAAATCTCCTAGAGAGCCTCCCTAGGAGGAAGACTATTGCGCAAGTGTCGGGGAAGAGATACATAAGGAAAGAACAACAGAGGTTCTTGGCAATGATTGATATTGTTTCTGCTCATCTTCCTTTCTGTATGAGTATCAACGACTTTGTGTTTCAATCTATCTACTCCTCCATGAAAAGTGACGAAAGAGTCATTCTAATATGTACAAAAAAGAGTGGAAGAATTTATAAGTATAAGTACAGTGACAGAAGTTTGAGCTTGGGTGGAGTGACTTGCATTGATGATAAAATCATGACATGCCAGCTGAGGCTTGGGTGATTTATGATGCAACTGCTCAGGTGATTCCGGAGTTCTCACACCTACCAATGCTTGTTGTTCAAGCCGCATATGAAAGGTAAGAGTTACATGACGACACACTTGCTGACATTCTCAGTGTGTGATCACAGTTTGACAACTTGCTTAGAGTCTAAGAAGATGAAGATGAAGGAGTATGGTAAGTTTTGTGGGCAGGTGTAAGAATCTTGCAGCATTAAAGTTTAATAAAGGGCACTGGGTGGCATGTGCTCACATAGCCACATGTGCTCTGCCTCTTCCAATTCCCATTAGGGCTTGCTTCCTATTGGCAAGTATCCCATGGCCCAGCCCCCTGGGTGCTTTGAATCTTTCAGGGCTAATCGTGGAATCCACTAGTATATAATATGCAGACGAGGACCAGGAAAAGGTGGGCAATACAACTTGCATCTTGATTATATGAGGTTCATGTCTCCGAAGCCAAATGCTATTTGCCAACAATGTCTGCGACATCACTATGGCAAGGAAAATACATGTTTTATTATCACCTGAGAAAGTACGTCTTCATGGAGTGGATGGGCCTATGCACTGATACCACTTCCTTGTAGGCCACTCCCTAATTATGGAAACTCAAAATCATACGAGATGGGGATCGCCACAAGTATGCGCAAACATCTTGGTTGATCATGAAGCACACATTCGCTCTCAAAGGCCCTGCAGATATTGCAGGTCCATGTGATTTCGGTGGTAAGCATGATCAGTCTGTTTTTTGTGCTGGGAAAGGTTGGCATCCTCTGCATTCTTACACTCGCTTGTCTTTGACTGTTGATCATCTCAGCTGGTAACATACATATCTGGAATGAGAAACAGCAGCTCTTTTGCATTGCATACACCCTCAAAATTCACCCAGAGCTGGAGTCGGGGACCTCACATGTATAGGGCGGAATTACATAACGGACGCCCTGCACTGCTGCTCTCATTGTTTCTTTGCTTGGCTTCATGCACGACCTCCATACTGGATTGCTTGACCCTGATTCTGTTCATGGACACTCAACATGGATCAGTATACAAGACTATTCAGCACTACCCAGATCCCAACACAGGTGCGAATTTCCATCAATCCATCATGGGCAGCTACTGAGCATGTGGACACAGAGGGGATGCAAGATGATTATGAATAAGACTACACACCATATTGTCATTTTCAGACCAGGGCAATTCTGTATGTACATTTTTTGTCTCTCATCTTCATTAGTGGTTTAAACCATTTAGCCCCACTCAGACTGGTTCAACGTGCTTGATGACGATCATTGGCCTCTGTTTGACTGAGTGTGAGGTATTGCAGAACCTTCAAGCCATCGTGCAGAATGCAGACAAACCCCCTATCATGAAGGTTCATCCAATATCCATTCATACTCTGCTGTTTTGAACAATGTTTAGGTTGCCCGTGCCTCCATGGAAATGCTTACTACCAAAAGCCAAAAGCCAAGATCTCAGTTGCGTCAGGCACTCACAGAAGATTGAACGGACGCCAATTGCTTGAAACTTATCGACAAAGCATTGTCTCTTATCTATCTCAATGATGTCACAACTGCTCATGAAGGTCTCGAGAACCAATGCAACCACCTCGGAAACGTGAATGGGGAGGACTTGGCCATGCGCTTTGCTCCAATTTCTTGTGGAACGTATGATCTCCGAGAGAGAGTCCAAGTGGGTATGTGCATCAACAGGTGGTACAACAAGGTTCGGGCTCATGTACTGCTCTCGTTTGGTGGACTGACCCATGGTTGTGGGGGGTACAGCTCCAAATCATTGTTTACATGGTTCATGCAGCTGGAATCAACTTCAAGCATACTGATGTTGATGGTCACACAGTTCTCAGGTACATACAGCCTCATGCGTGACACCGCAACACTTACCTAAGCATGACCCAGCAAATGGCAAGAGTATCGCATGTGTGGTGGTTGTTTGAGGTAACAACTTCTGGTGTGCGCGAGTTTGGACAACACTGTTTTCGCACCTTTGTTGACACTGTTGGTAATGGTGTGAATTGTAGCCATTATAGCTGACTGCAGTGGAGGTGCTCCCAGGTGGGGTGAATGGTGTGAAAGTTAATGCACAAACTCATTATATGCTCCCAAGAAACAGAATTGTCAGAGCAGACATATACTTGCACACGTTCGCTGATCATGATACTAGTCAGTCCTGCATGACCAAAACAGAAAATGGTGAATTGTGAAACACAGTATCTCATACAGCACTTAGCACCTCCCTGGACTATCAAGCTACATAGAGACCTATGCCTGCCTGTTCTCCTTTACATCACACAGGCCATATTGTCCTGCACCAACCATCCTCACCAAATACTCCTTGTGCTCAAACCATGGCACCTATACCCATGTCTTGCAAATTTTGGCATCACTGCCCATTGTAGCATACTGTTAGAACCAGGGTCTCCGGGAGGTAACTCTGGAACTCCGGAGTCCAAGCAGGACTTGGCTTCACCATATGTGGTGCACCCTTGTCACAACTCCGGGAGTGTCCTGTAATTTCGGAATGGGTGGAAGAAATCGGATTGGTCTTGTTGCAAGCAACAAGGCCGAGGATGGTTCAGAAGAGAGTCTTAGAGACTCAAGGGGGTCAGAGTGAGCTTGGGAGACTGTCCAAGTCGATATTCAAACTGGAGTATCTACTACAAGTGCGGGAACTTTATATACGGGAGTAGAACATAGGTCTTACTAATAGTCCAGAGTGCGGATGCTAGGTATACCGGAGCTGTGCTCCTAAGCGGGCACAGGGATGGAGGGTGAACTGGGGCGAAGCTAATGACTATGTACTGTAAGTGAGGAATGGAGCGTAACACTAAGAACAAGGAATGCTAAATACAGAGGGTCTGGGGTGTCAGGGATGCGGACTCATCGAGAACACACTGGAGGTCACAGGAAAGGTGTCCGGAGTACCGGATTCGACGGATGTGACAGTATCCCCCTTCTAGGCCTGAACCCATGAAGGCCATTAGTGCAGGGCAATCTGAAACAGAAGGGCAGAGTCCGGACGGAGCTTGAACAAACTCCATAAGGCCTCGTGTCCGGTCGTTCGTGACCCTAAACCACTATCACCATGATCAAGGAGTTTCCCAATGTTTGTGACTGGACAAATGAGCAACTTGTTGAGGTCAGCAGGGATGGAGATGACCTGATGGTTGCCAAGTTCACTGAGCGACACCGCCGGATGCAGGAGAAGAGGCTGGCTGAGAAGCACCTTCGCCAGGAGACCAAGAGGGAGGAGCATCGGAAGTGTGAGGAGGAGGTGCAGCAGACCGCGGAGGCGAAGCGCCAGGAGGAGGAGGAAGCGCGTAGACAGGTGAGTGGCGAGGGGCCGGAATGCTCGTGACTGATCCTAAGGTAGGCCCAGGACATAGAGTCCGCACAGGTTTCTAGGACAGGCAAGGGGCATGTGTGCTCGTGGTGTGCGACACGTGGTCTTGAGTGTGTGCCCGGACCTGGCAAGGCCACCTTGTGCTCGGAATGTCGGACTGCCCAGGCTTGTTGTGACTGAGGCAGAGATGGGAGGCCGGAGCGTCGGAGGAAGCGCGTGGAGAGCGAGGTGGAGTTGCCTTGTAAGAAGGCGCGTGCAGAGGTGCCGGAGATGAGAACCTCGAAGGAGTCAGAGATGAGCGAGTGGGGTACGGAGGTGGAGAGGATGAGGAGGGAGCTCGGGCGGCAGATGCGTCACATCGTCCATCGCCTCGACCGGCAGAATTATCTGCTGGAGAGGTTGGTGGAGTTGAAGATGCAGGAGGTGTACAGAGGGGGTTCGGAGGTGGAGTCGGAGGTGGAGTCGGAGGACGTGGTTTTGGTGGAGGAGGAGCTGGAGGGGTTGACTGCGGAGGTGAAGAAGGCGGAGAGGTGCGAGAGGAGAGTGGAGGCGGAGTTGGAGGTAGACGCAGAGGTGTAGATTAGTACCTCGGAAAATTGGAGGAGTTACGTGTCAAGCCGTGTGAGGTCCGGGTTGGTCCGGGTACCGGAGGTGGAATTCCGAGATGAGTTTGGAAGCATGATCAAGCTCCGTGGCTGGTAACCACAAAGTTTCTTCATCGGTTCCTTCGTATCCGGACCAACGTACCAGATACAACAGCTTGCAATTCTTTCTTCGTCTGTCCAACTTGGTGTCCAGGATCTCCGATATCTCGTACTCCAGGTTGCCATCTATTTCGACTGGAGGTGGTGGGGGTTGAATGCGGTTCGGAATTGTGTTCAGAACGGAGGGTTCCAATTGGGATACATGAAAGACCGGGTGAATGGACTTCATTGAATCTGGGAGGTGGAGGGTGAAAGAACAACTTCCTGCCTTGGCGATGATGTCGTACGGCCCTAGGTTCTTTTCAGATAGCTTCTTAGAGGGTCATGTGGAGCGGAAGTATTTTGCTTTGATGAAGACTGGGTCACTGACCTTGAAGTCCGGTGCTGGAATTCGCTTGGTGTCCGCCGGGCCTTGGTATCGTTCTTGGGCATGAGCCATTTCTTCCTGGAGGAAGGCGTGGAGAGAATTGAGGTTGACAGAGTACTCATGGGCTCGTGTGGAGGTTAGGTCACGCTCAGGGTGAACCGTGATATTCGGGTGGTAGCCCTTGTTAGCAAATAACAGGGAGACTCCGGTGGTAGCACTTGGAGAATTGTTATATGTGAACTCCGCGATGGGCAGGAGTTCGGACCAGTTGTCCTGTTGGTAGTTACAATAAATCCAGAGGTACTGCTCCAGGGTCTGGTTCATCCATTCAGTTTGTCCGTCACCCTCCAGGTGGTATCTGGAGGTGAAGTGGAGGCGGATGTCAAGGGCTTTGCCGAGTGAGTGGAAAAAGTGAGATACAAATTCGGATCCTCGATTGGAGGTGACATGGGAGGGGACTCCATGCTTGGAGAAGACATGGAGGAGGAACAGTCGGGCCAATTCTGGAAATGTAATGGTGTCATGCATCGGGATGAAAATGCATTGCTTGGAGAGGCGATCCACAACAATGAGAATGGCTGTGAATCCGGAGGAGGGCGGGAGCTGTTCAATGAAATCCATGGAGATGGAGTTCCATGGTCTTTCTGGGACCGGGAGCTGCTTGAGCAGTCCATAGGGGCGATGTCTGGGAACCTTTGTGCGTGCACAGGCGGTACAGGAGGAGACATACTCCTTGACGAATGTTCTGATGCCAGGCCATGTATATTCGCGGTGGATCAGTTCCAGGGTGCGGTTCTGGCCAAAGTGTCCAGAGAATGGATGGTCATGCTTGTACCGGAGGACTTGGAGACGGAGATCTGCAGAGTCTGGAACATATACCCAGTTATCTAGATGGAGGAATCCGTTAGAGTCAACTGACCATCGAGAGTCAGGCTCGGAGATGGACATGTGGATAGTGGCCAGAGGGTCGGCTGGGAGGGCGGATAGGATGTCACTGTGGATGGAGTCAACGTTGAGGAGGGTGCTAGCCCGGAGGACATGGGCCACGAGGTAGGTTGCCCAAAGGGACACAGCGAGCTGTTCCTGGGCAGAAGTTGTGCGGATTGACACGAGCGTAGTCCTTATCCCCCTCTTTGGGGTAGACATCCCAGCGTCTAGTGAGGGAGTTGGGTTTCGCACCAAGGCGTCCAGGGCGGAAACGCACCACCATGTTGAACTGGGAGAGGAACTCCGACCAGCGGGCTTGCCGGCGGGTCAGAAGCTTTGTGGTGGCGAAGTACTCGAGGTTTTTGTGGTCGGTGATGATGTCGACTGGAGTGCCGGATCCTTCAAGGTAATGTTGCCAAGTCCGGAAGGACTCAAAGATCGCCAGGAGCTCCTTATCGTGGGTGTCATAGTTAAGCTCCGGAGTGGACAGCGTCCGAGAGTAGAAGGCAACAGGCCGGATCTCCCCGTCCGGACAACGGATGGAGAGGATACCAGCGATGGCATAGTTGGAGGCGTTGGTTTCTACTATGAGTGGAGCATCCGGAGTCCAATGGACAAGGATAGGAGCGGAGGTGAAGGCATCCTTGAGGGACTGAAAGGTGGCAAGGCACGAGTCGTCGAAGGGCCATGGGGTGCCCTTACAAGTAAGACGGGTGAGGGGCACAACAATGTCGGAATAGTTAGTGATGAATAGTTGATAGAAGTTCACGAAACTGAGGAAGGATTGGATGTCCCAGACCTTCCAAGGTACTGGCCAATCCTGGATAGCCATGACCTTGTCTTCGGACATCGTCAGGCCAGAGGGAGAAAGCTGGTAGCCAAGGTACTCGGTGGAGTCGGTATTCCATTCACACTTCTCGGGTTTTGTGTAGAGGTCGTGTTTGCAGAGTCTCCGGAGGACTTCTCAGACATGCTCCTTGTGGGAGGCTTTGTCTTCGGAGAAGATGAGGATATCGTCCAGGTAGACTATCACACAAACATCAAGGAGATCTGCGAAGATCGAATTTACAAACCGCTGGAATGCCGCAGGGGTATTCGTCAGACCGAATGGCATGACAAGCCATTCAAATGATCTGTAGTGCGTCTGGAACAAGGTCTTCCATTCGTCGCCCTTGGCAATGCGGACCAGATGGTACACATGCCGGAGGTCGATCTTGGTGTAGACCTTGGCATGGCTTGGAGCGTCAAGGAGGTCGGAGATGTGGGGAAGTGGGTAGCGATCTTTCTTCGTGATCTTGTTGAGTCCTCGGAAGTCGATGCAGAGGCAGAGGGAACCGTCCTTCTTGCGGACAAAGAGGACCGGAGCGGCATGGGCAGAAAAGGACGGGTGGATAAACCCGTTTTTGAGGTGCTTGTCGAGGAACATCCAGAGAGCCTCAAGCTCGGAGGGGGAAAGGGAGTAGAGGGTGCCCAAGGGAGGGGAGGTACCTTCCTCCAGGTCGATTTTCAAATCGTGTTCGTGATGTGGGGCGAGCGTGGATGCCTTGCTCTTGCTGAACACATCTGTGAAGTCGTGGTAGTCCGGAGGGATTCTGGACAGGTTGACCGGAGCTGGAGGAGGGACCGGATCAGTGAATGCTGACCAGAGTTCAGATTCCTGAGGGTAGAGTTGCAGGCTGAACTGGGTGGAGCCCTGGAGTCAACAGGCCAACACAAAAGTGGGGGCGCTGACGAATGAGATGGGCAGAGCCTGGCGTTCAGAGAAACTTGGCGGATCAGGTGTGACAGGGTCAGCCAGAGGAGGTGAATCCGGAGGCTGTGGAGGTGAGCTCGGTTTTGCTGACACGGACTGCTCGAGTGGCCGGAACAATATACTGCTTGAAACCCAATCAATCAACGGATTGAAGCGGGTGAGCCAGTTGTGTTCCAGAACCAGTGAACAGGATCCATCTAGCGGAGTGACATACAGTGTTGTCGGAGTGATGTCACCAGTTTCAAAGCGGATGGTGAGATTGATGGCTTGAGTGATGGTGGAATTGGATGTTTTGTCGAAAAGTCGGAGTTGGAGTGGGTACAGAGTAGGTTGAAAGATTGTGTTTATTAACAAAATCCATATCTATAAAACAATCGGAAGATCCGGAGTCTACAAGCGTGGGGAATGGAGGAATGTCTCATTCACAGATACTGACAGAGGGGATGAGAGAGCGAGGATCAGAAAGAGCAGATGCGTTGAGCCGGATCTCCTTTGGTGCACTAGTGGAGTCAACGCAACCCCCAGACTGTGCGGAGTCCTGGAGGTCACACTCTATTTTTTTGCCTCCGAGGAGGTCTCCGGTTTGGCTTCCGGAGTTGCGG
>JBBPKS010000022.1:0-32741 GCA_038089355.1 Pulveroboletus ridleyi | reverse complement strand
CTTAGCATCCGCACTCTGGACTATTAGTAAGACCTATGTTCTACTCCCGTATATAAGTCTCTGCACTTGTAGTAGATACTCCAGTTTGAATATTGACTTGGACAGTCTCCCAAGCTCACTCTGACCCCCTTGAGTATCTAAGACTCTCTTCTGAATCATTCTTGGCCTTCATTGCTTGCAACAAGGTCAATCTGACTTCTTTTGCCCATTTTGAAATTACAGGACACCCCTGGAGTTGTGACAAGGGCACACCACATACGGTGAAGCCAAGTCCTGCTCAAACTCTGGAGTTCTGGAGTTACCTCCCAGAGACCCCAGTTCTAACAGGAGCTGAAGAAGCCCTAGTGCAGAAAAAGAATCAAGGTACTCTGTATTCCCTTATTGAGAGTGAGTGATAATTTTTCTGTCATCATGTGTGCCTGCTTCTACTCCTTCTCTCCCATTCAACAAAATGTCTCCTTCCCCTTTGTTCACCTTGAGGAACCTCACTTCTGAGTCTCTGTTGTAGAAGCTACCTGTAAAGGATTTTTAAATGTCCTTATCTCATCCCACACTAATCATCCACCATACTGTGAGCCACACATAGTGCATTATGATTGATAACCTAGGACTTTGGTCACAGGGTAATGACAGATAGGCCAGCAAGGAAATACAAATAAAAGAAATTATTTCAAGACCATCCATTTCTATCAGCTTTCTGTCTGTCTGTCAAAGCCTCTGCTGCTCTGCAAAACAAACCAGGCTCTATTTACCACATAATCCAAGTTCATATGAGTAGTTTTATCAAACTAAAAAGCTACAAAATCACCATTTCCAAGTTAGAGCACTGAACCTGGCTCTCTGAGTGCAAGTTCTTCCCCCTCAAATTGGACAATAGGAAGAATAAGACACATGATCCTTCCTCCAACATCTCTCTTTATGGGCTTGAGATGCCATAGTGAGATTAAGTGAAAGGGAAAACAACACTACCTATTTGACCAGGGGTGGATTCAACAACTTCCACCATAGCCTTATATTCTGCTGGCAAATGCATACATAACTATATTGTATGATCTTAGTATATTAGACATGTATGAAAGAAATTGGAACCTTTCTTCACAGGGTTAATAAACATTTCCTAGGTTAACCTGAAGATGCTCATGCACCTCAGACACCATGATATCATCTGCCTTTTGCATAAAGAGACTCACTCACAATGTTCTGTGTCCCCTCATTGTCTAAGGCTCCTGGTGCTGATTTATTACCCTTTCCCCCAACCTATATTGTGTCTGTGCCTGCAGCTGCACCACCTGGCATCTCTTGAGCTTCTTGCTCATGATGGTTGTGATGTTATCTATCATGACATTGTTCTTACAGCCAACATTGCCCTCTCTAGAGCTAGCTTTCCAGTGCATGCACCATCCTTGGTGGTTACATGGGAGAATGTCCCTACTAGCATTGCACTGAATCCCATGAAAAATGTGTTTGATGAAGTGGTAAAAGTCAATTATTGGAACATAAACCAATATTTTTAATTACATGATGTTATTGCTCATAAAGTAATAATAATAAGTGTAATAACATATTGAGCAATTGAAAGGCAAAAAAATAAAGAAGCTAGGAAACACAATATATGATACTAGCAATAAGACTTTGTGATACTCAAGACAGACTCTACAGTATGCAGGGCAACTGCATCTCTGTGATGACACTGAAAAAATGAATGGATGGCTCACAAGTCATTCTCTTGGTTCTCTATAGACTGTAGATTGCTTGAGTGAAGAATGGGTGGATCCTGAATATAGTATGGTCTTAATGTTTGGGTGATGGGCAAGCCAGGTTGGCCTATTGGTTGTTCCATGATAGGTTTAGGGTAGCATGGTTTTTGCTACAATATTGATTAGTACCTTATCTTTGTTTTTTGCAATAAGTGTTGTTATGTTAGGTTCCCACTTCATATTATGATGATGTATGGGGGTGGTGGTATCTTGTGGAGGTCAAGTCTGAAAGTCTTTGGTAGCCTATGCATTGGCGATTTGTAATGTTTCCTGTGGTGAAAAGTGATCTTTGTATAGGTGTATAGGGGTGAAAGGTACTCAAAGATGTGATGTAGAAAGCAGCCATGTGAAGGGCAGTGTTACTGCATAGTTTCCTTATTAGTAGAGGGACAGATATGAGATTTGCATGTGTAAGCAATGTGTCTATAGCCATCATTCACATTCCTCCCAGAATGTGGAATACTATATCCTCAAAAAGAAGCTTAATAATAACTATATAATAACATCAAGAGAGATTTAACATTGGGACACTTATTTGAGCCACTGTAATATAACCAAGAATAAGGCCAGATATCAACAGTGGGTCAAGGTCAAGAACCCAGGATATTGACCAGAGTCTCAATATGATGTAAACAGGTTATGATAATGATAAGAATAATAAAAACAGTAATTCTAATAATGATAGTGATTAACCAAGTATGAGATTGATGTTTCTCTAAGGCCCTAATACAAGATCTTTATAGTCCAGGTATTCCCAGAGCTTATCAATAAGACATGGGTAAATGATACTATGTGAACAATTGGATCCAGGTAGTAGAAATGGAAAAAGTTAGATCCAGTAATAGGATGAAATCATGAAAAATAAAGAAATGGAGAAATATGGACCAGTGGTATGTAGAGACTGCTGATCCAGTGAACAAACTGGACCAGGTGAATTGGATGGATCCAAGTCTGGTACTGGATTGCAGAATCAGGAGCACAAATACATAAAAGACAAAATAGACTGACCTTGAGATAGCATGGACTAATAGCAAATACCTTGAGAACACGCGGGAATATTGTGGGAGACGAAACTGTGGTCTTATGGATGTAGGAGGCCAACAACTCCTGTGACAGGGAGGTAATACTTGGAAAATTGTTGTATGTGAATTCTACAAGGGACAGGAGTTTGGACCAGTTATTCTACTGGTAATTACAATAAATCTGGAAGTACTTTTCCAGGATTTGATTTATCCATTTGGTCTATTCATTACCTTCCAGATAGTATTCAGAGGTTAAATGGAGTCAAATGTTGAGAGCTTTGCTAAGTGAGTAAAAGAAGTGAGATATGAACTTTGAGCCTTGATTGGTGATGACATGAGAGAGGACTTCATACTTGGAGAAGATATGAAAAAACAGCCAGGCCAATTCTGGAAAGATGATTGTATTATGTACTGAGATGAAAATGCATTGCTTGAAGAGGTGATCTATGATAAGGATAGCAGTGAATCCAGAGGATAATGGGAGCTGTTCAATAAAGTTCATGGAAATGGAAATATGATAAAGTGTGCTGAGTGAAATGTTCTCATTGTGACAAATCCTGCATTTTCTATCTTCTCTGCTCCAGACTGTGTCAATAAGTCCATTCCTGATCCCTAATCACCCAGCAAACCCACTCACATAATAACTTCACTGTCATAGTACAAATCAGGGATAATAATACATAGGCTTTGCCAGGCAATGTGAAACCAAATGTTTCTTGGGCTAACATTGCAGTGAAGAACATTCTTGTATAACCCATTGTAGTGGCCTATAATATTTAGACATTAGTGGTAACTCCCTCACTCAACAATAGTCAGCTAACTCACATACAAGAACTCCAATGAAGCTATCACCAACAAGAAAGGAATTGAATGGGGATGCCATTAGTCTGGGATAGAGTTAAGATATGAGCATGTGATTTATATATCAAGATGGACTTGTTGCTTCCCTTGGATGGCCACAGCCAAGATCTATGTATAATGTTGTGAGTTGTATCAGGTAGCTGGGAATATGTAGGCCATTTGTTAGTTTCAGGCTCAAAAGTGTTGGACATGTTATAAATAGCTTTTTTCTATTTGCATACAATGAGTTTGCCTGGAAAGTATCTGATATCATCCTATCTCAGCTTAGCTGCCACCTCCATACAGTCAGAAAAGATCTTATATGAGTCCACTTTACCAAAAATATCTTCTTCATTCTTGAGAATGGGTAAGGGCACATAGATGGTGAAGAACTAAGATGTCATTGTCAAGGAATGTTAAGTCCTTACAGACTGATCAAATGACATTGATATCAATGCTTTGCTCAACATTAGGTCACTGCCTAGAATTGTGGCAGCAGATATGACAATGCCTTTCCTTGCCATTGTCAAGTCTGGGCCCTCTGGACTCAAGTTTAATTGGAGATCCAAGGGTTAATTATGAAGTTTGTAAAGGAGGGATAAATGGAGGTCAGAATGGCAAGGAGGCATCTAGGAGGACTTGGTACAGAACTTATGTGTCATGCCCTTCCATAGGCTTGGTTCTGGTATTTTGTAGAAGGGAAGAAGAGAGGGAGAGAGAGAGGGAGAGGATAAGATGAGAGACTGGAGGAGACTAACTCAATATTCATACTAGGGTATAAAATGAAGCACAGAGGACTTAAATACTACAAGTCCAGTTTGAAGTTCAGACAAAAGAATGAAGAGATGTATAGTAAGGTATATCAGGTAAGGAGGGGAGCATATGGTGAAGGGAAACATATGTAAGTAAAGAAAGCATATGAGATGGTGAAGGATCTAATGAAAAGGATTAAGAGTTGTGACTAAGAAATGAAGAATCAAAGATACAAGAGGAATACTAAATAAGGAAAGTATGGAAGTCTGATATAAAAGGAATCTGGAAGCCCAATAAAGTCTAGAGGGAAAGATATGAAGTTAGATGAAAGGGTTCAGAGTAGAGGTTTAGAAAACAGAGTTGATAGGTGTCAGAGTGGATATGATAGCCATGCCTTGGGCTTGAGAAAGTGGGTAGGTAGTCATAACAACCAGAGGTTCAGAAGTAACTGGGGCAGCGATAGAGCCAGTGGCTGTGAACTTAAGTGAATGGTAGTATATCACTCTCATCTGAAGTCCTTTCTAAAATCCTGTTTAAATGGGATTGTCTTGAACAGCACTAAGGGCTAGAAGGATGTTAAGAAACCAGAGGGGATAGAATTTGATGTTGAAGAGTGATATGATGAGGCTAGCCAACTCAGTCAACTGTGAGAGCATGGTTTTTTCCAGACTTGGTGAGAACTTGGATTTCACCTTCCAGTAGGAAAGTGTTAGAACCAGGGTCTCCAGGAGGTAACTCCGGAACTCCAGAGTTCGAGCAGGACTTGGCTTCACCGTATGTGGTGCACCCTTGTCACAACTCCAGGAGTGTCCTGTAATTTCGGAACGGGCAGAAGGAATCAAATTGGTCTTGTTGCAAGCAACAAGGCCAAGGATGGTTCAGAAGAGAGTCTTAGAGACTCAAGGGGGTCAGAGTGAGCTTGGGAGACTGTCCAAGTCAATATTCAAACTAGAGTATCTACTACAAGTGCGGGAACTTTATATACGGGAGTAGAACATAGGTCTTACTAATAGTCCAGAGTGCGGATGCTAGGTATACCGGAGCTGTGCTCCTAAGCGGGCACAGGGACAGAGGGTGAACTGGGGCGAAGCTAATGGCTATGTACTGTAAGCGAAGAATGGAGCGTAACACTAAGAACAAGGAATGCTAAATACAAAGGGTCCGGGGTGTCAGGGATGCAGACTCATTGAGAACACACCGGAGGTCACAGGAAAGGTGTCTGGAGTTGTCCAGAGTTAAGTCCGGAGTACCGGATTCGACGGATATGACAGAAAGTACTATGCTAGAAGGGACATAGAAGATGTCTTTATATTCAACTGGCACAAGAATGAGTCAGGTTTTCTGCAGCCCTTACTCAAAGTATTTATATGCTTTTACCAGCACATATGTAGATCAATACTTGTTACTTTAACAATATACTACCTCTA
This sequence comes from Pulveroboletus ridleyi, assembly GCA_038089355.1. Classification (NCBI taxonomy): domain Eukaryota; kingdom Fungi; phylum Basidiomycota; class Agaricomycetes; order Boletales; family Boletaceae; genus Pulveroboletus; species Pulveroboletus ridleyi. The sequence continues at coordinate 26,942 of JBBPKS010000022.1, read as the reverse complement.
GTATCTATGTTTGCTATCAGCCCAACAATCTCCCTTCACAATTCAAAACTCACCCTGTCTAAAAATCACACAACCTGCTCTTCCACAGGAGAAACCTCTGGGAGTTGCCAGTAAGACAGATCTCCAATAAAGGCATTCAGGTCTCAGAGATAGGTAAGAATGTTTCAAGTATGTACAAAGGGGCTTTTAAAGCATTTTCTACAGTTCTTGAGGCAATTAAATGTAAGGGAATATTCTGAGAAAATGCATGTCATAGGTAACTACTGGATCCTTCAGTTCTTGCCTGATAAAAGAATCTACTTCTTTGTGCTGAGAAGGAGGTTGTTTATAGATACTGAAAGGAATGAGGCTGCAAAACAAGTATAAGTTATATGATATATTCTGGTGCAAAATGGAACTTGCTGTGAAGCAATGGGGGAGTGCGTCAAGCCCGATTTCTCTGGACTCAAGTCTGATTGGAGTTCCGAAGGTTAGTACACGTAGTTCGTAAGGAGGACGAACAGAGTTCAGAGCGGCAAGGGGGTACCTGGGAGGACGTTGGCGCAGGACTTATGTGTCGCGCCCTTGCCTAGGCTCTGTTCTTGTATTTCGTAGGGGAGAGGGGGAGAGAGGAGAGAGAAGAGAGTCGGACAAGAGACAGGAGGTGACTGAGTTGATATTCGTACTGGGGGTACAGAAACAGAGTACAAGAAGCTTATATACTGAAGTCCGGTCCGGAGTTCAGACGGAGGGATGGAGGATCGTATGGAAAGGTACGTCGGGTAAGGGGAAGCATATGGAGGCGGAGAACATACGTAGTGAGAGTATGTGATGTGGCGAAGAGTCTAAGGGACGAGACTAAGGGTCGTAACTAAGGAATGGAGGGTCGAAGGTACAAAGGGAATACTAAATAAGGAAAGTGAAGGAAGTCCAATAATAGGAGAATGGAGTTTGATATGAAAGGGGCAGAGTCCGGGGTACGGAGGAACGGAGAAGGAGTAAAGGGTCTGGAGATCCGGAGATCGGAGCGGATATGACAGAGTGGCAATAGACACCCACATCTCACACAAGTTCATGCACCCCAGTGACTTTTATTCCCATAGTTGATATCTAAATTGAATACACAGGCACAGAGAGGCTGGGGAATACATTGTAACTAATACCAGATTTTCAAGATCTTGCAGTTAACAGATGGATTTAAGTTGTTGTGAGTGAAAAAATCTTATATAATATAATGTGTGAGTATCTATTGTTGAGTTCAATCTGGGAATTTCACTAAGTGCCCATAACCAGCTGTCTACTTGTGAATTAAACCAGAGAGTTTTGCTTTAAAAGGATGTAGTCAATTGGGGTAGTGACTTGGAATTTTAGTGCTGAGAGTGTCTATAATATGAGAAGGGAAGAAAAGAAAGAAAAAAGTAGTAAAGAAACCAGCTTATATGTAAAGCATTTGATCAATGGTGGGCTCTAATATAAGCATTCAATGACTCATGGTATGAGTCAGGATATATGTCACCATGTCCAGGTCTTCCCTATAGGGCTGTAAAGTTACTATTTGGAACACTTTGCATAGAAATTGCAAGTGAAGCATCCAAGTATGGTAATACCATAGTCTCATGACTGTGGTTGATGGGTCACCCATAGTCACACTGTGACTAAAAATTATTATTTGCACTGTGTGTTATGTTTTAGGCCAGAAATGGAAGTGTATGAAATAGATACAAGATTGGGCAAGAAAACATACATTACTCAGGGAGTTCAATTGATATAACCCAACTTAAAGGTAAAAAAATTTCACTTGCCAGTGTACCATTGAGCTGCTGAATGTATACATATATATCTTCTTTAAAAAGAACTGTATAATCTTCAGTACTGACCCAATTGGTTTGCCCCCTTTCACACCTTTGATGACCCTTGTCTTGGTGATACAGTCTCAGATAAGTCAGGCTCCCATTACCCTAGTGGTTATGCATATTGCCAGAGAGCTATGGGAGACAAGTTCAAATTCCCCTTTTCAAGGGGAAGGTACTTTTGTCTTTACCAGACATCCAGCATAACTATTATGCTAGCCAGTTGATATCTGGAAAATCATGCAAAATGATTCTAGTGACTTCAAGAACATTAGGATCTAGTATGAATTTGTGGCTATATACTATGTAAATGGGTTTGATTATTAGCAGTGTATAAGGACTGTACCACTGAGCTTGGGCTGCATGCACAAACACAGCATAAACTTGAAGGGCTTGAACTACTGATAGTAAGTGTTTTATTGAGATCTCTGAGAGAAAGATGAGACAATGGAGGCAAAGGATGCAGAAAAATATACCAGATAGACAAAATGTCCTTACTATACATATGTTTCAAAGTAGCTTATCCTCTGTGCAACAACACAGATATCCAGACCATAACTGATCAATGTGCCTTGTCATCCTGTGTTCAGCTCAGTGATAATCAGTATATTCTTGTTGCAGTGGGAGTCATTCTCATCATGGTCATGAATAAAAGCTTGATAGGCACAGTGATTGATCAAAACCATGATAATTTCCTAATAAATTTGCTTGTTAGATACAACAGTTAGTAATGACAGATAGTTGCCTTATATGGGGATTCATAATGCATGATATGCCCAGCAATTTTTCATCCAGGCAGACTTGAGAAACTACACCACTTATCCCCCTATAATCCCCTCTCATGACAAAAATCAGGTTGCTAACTTTCACATTGTAACCCTGATCAACTGAATACTTCAACACATAAGAATCAGGGGTGAACTTTACAGTGGATATATGCACCTTGAATGAGTGCCTGCAGAAGGGTGTGGCAGTAGGGTAAGTCACCATAGAAACCAGAGTACCAGTGAGTTGTTGGGCTTGTGTGATATATCCATGGGTGCCAATGTAAGACCTCTTGAGAACATTCACTGTATCACTAACTTGGACACTGTCATCATAGTTGTAGAGGGTAGATGGTGTGAGTGTACAAATAAGTTCATAAACTAGTTGATTTTATATGAAGGATTCCAGGAGAAATCTGGGAACTTGAAACTGCAGGAATGAATGAGCATTGTAGCAATTCTGAGAAAACAAGACATTATCTTGGCCTCAGTTTCATGTGATTCTCTTACAGTGACCTCATCTGTGAGGGGGATCCACTTCACAGATGATTGGCCCATATAGTGGTGGTGAATGTGTTGAGCTTAGTGATTACACACTCTTAACATGACTGACTACTACACTAATGTCATGACTGACCACTACTGTCAGTCATGTCAGTCATATTAGTACTTATTATTGTTTATTGTTATGTGTATATATGTGTAGTACAACCTGCGAGTTTCATGTCCAGACTCTTTAGTCTTTGACATTGGACTCCAGGTATGTGCCTATTAGCTGCACTATATTAGTCTTTGACATTGGACTCCAGCTGCCCAACTCAGTTGCTTAACAGAATGTCCTATAGTTACTGGCCAGGTTGGTAAGAGCACAGATAACATCTCTGACAGAGTAGAGATGGGATAATAAAGAAAACAGGAAATTAAATACCAAGCCCTCATGTAAATGTACTTCAGCTAAATGATACTTTATGTGAATCACCTGCTTTCCAGAAAAGTTAAGTGAATGCTTCTTGAGTATCAATAGCACATTGTATTGTGGTAGAGAATATTAGGGAAACAACAGTGGGTATTAGGGGTGAAATATTATGATTCTGACCAAGTCCAGCAGCAAGAGAGGAGATTTTGAGGTTTCAGTTGTTGTGTGGCAACAAGAATATGAAGCTTGGAAGGTTATTCTTATATATTCCACATTTGGTTGTGATATACCAACTGAGCACAAGAGGTATTGGTTGCCTAGATAGGGGGACCAGCTCCATATGCAAGATCAATGAGAAATTGGAACTGCCAAGAGGAATTGATTTGGGTACAAAGCATAAATAGACACATGACCAGAGAGCACCTTGTATTTTATAGTTTGTAATGACACATTTTTCCAGGTGTTGACAATGTAGTCAACTGAAGCTGCTAATATTGCAATCAACACAGCTCCTACTCTATTTAGTGAGCACTTACATGATATAATATTTACAACCCATATAGCTGTGTGCCTTCCTTTCTTGGGTAACCATTCAGAAAAAGGGTATAGGTAATGCAAGGCTATATCAGAGAGCCAATAATTTATAAGAAAAGCAAGTTTTTCTGAAAGCAATCTGAAGAGAAATCTTGATTTGTGTTGTTCCAAGTCATTAATGACTACTAGTTCCATTATAAGGTCCTTCCAATATTGTATCTTCAAATTGTATTCATATTGGAAATTAATAAGCTAAATTAAGAAGTCATACTCCATTGTCCCATCTACCCATCCTTTGACTGCTTGCCAAATACCAGTCCCATCCAAGACCTTCAAATTTGTATTCTCAACTTCAGACTTTTCATCAATAGTAACACCATGCAATGGAATGAACTGCTTTGTTAGCTCATCTACAGTTTTCTGATATATGGAGAATCCCATCTGCTCTGACACTGAAGAGGTATGGACTGATACAATGCATATGTAAGTGTCAACAAATGGTATCCAGAGTATTACTGCCTTCAGCAAGGAAAGCCACTATGAGATAATTGAGTTTAATCAGGCAAAGAGAAAACAAATGACCTACCTAAGTCCTCTTTCTCTTCCAAAGAATTCTTTTTGGAGTTGATACCTACTTCAATGTCAAGAAACTGATTTACAGTATTTGACTGGGTTTGTTTGCTAGGTCAGGATAACTGTGGGATGTCTGTTTTCTTTTCCTGCCAGTTACCAAGGAGGCTGGGAGTATAACATGCCCAGCAGAGTGACTATCTGGCAGGAAAGGAACACTACAAGATGTCATTATAGCCTGGACAGCTGCAATAGAAAGGACAATACAATCACTGTCAATATCTTTTACCTAATGATATATGTTCTCCCACTCTGCATGAATGTATCAGTTACCAAAGATCTTGATCCAATAAGCTAGATCTTAACAGAAGAAAGTTTATGTCATAAATAAGTTCATAAATACAATACAACATCAGTTATTTTGTTATTCCATGTGGTGGCCATTTTGGAATCATTTCAGTCATAGTAACACAATGTAAGATGAAGAAAATTACATGCTATAAAAATGATTATATAGTATATAACATGTTATCTCAGATAGAAGGAGGGAAGGTGAAGCTATCAGAAGCAGACCATTCCATTTATAGTGTTTGCTTATTTGTGATGTCAGAGTGGGTACAGAAAGTAGACAATGGAAGCATGTGGGAAAATTCTGGCTCACTATGAGTATGGAAATAGTTATGTGAGTGATGTGAGTGAAACTCACTACCTAGTAAATTAGAATCCTATCAACTTGGTAATTATGTAACACATATTACAAGAGTCTCTCAGGAATCCAAGTATTATTTGTAATACATTCATTTAGAGTGAAGCCTAGTCAGAAAACACAATTCACTGATATGTGAAACAATTATTTGAGAATTGTGATTTCAACCAGTTAAAGGCAAGTGAAAAAAGAAAATCACAAGGGTGACTTGATGCTACACTTTAAAAACAGGTAAATTCATCCTAAAAGACTTTCAAAACATAGATAGGCCAGAGCAGATGAATACTTTGTGGGGCTGCTGGGTGCTGATGCTGCATTGCTAATTGACAGGCTCATTTTATAGTCAATGTTAATATCACTTTGTAGAGTTATCAAGTAATATGGTGTACCTGTCATATCAGCTCTGAATCCCTATTAACCCTGTACTTTGATCCCCTACTCTGAATCTCTTAGTCTGACTCTGCACCTCCTTACTTGGACTTCATACTTCCTTACTCAGACTTTGCTCCTTTCATATCAGATTTCTGTACTTTCCTATTTTAATATTCCCCTTGTCTACCTTCAACCCTTCATTCTTAGTCCTGACCCTTAGTCATTCCCCTAGACCCTTTACCACCCCATATGATCTCTTTACATGTTCTCCTTCACCATATGTTTTTCTCCTACCTGATGTACCTTACTATATACTCCTCTATTCCTTAGTCTGAACTTTAAATCAGACTTTAGTATATAAAAATTGATCCCAAAGGGTCTAGCATGAACTTGGTGAGGGTCCTAAGACACTGAGACAAGGAAGTACCTTGTAAACGGTAAGGCCAAAGGTTCATCCTGGTATAACCAGATAAGAGACTTCCTGGTGATACAAGTGGGCCAAGGACTATCCCTTGTAATCAGGATGGGATGCAGGCAAGAGCAAAGGTGCTCACTCAGGTGTAGAGTGAAGACACACAAAGTGGAGTTAGGATTATATAAGCCAAGTAGGTCTAAGCTAAGAGACATGGGTACTACTTGGGAGTTTATACATATACAAGAGCAAAGGGATGCTGAGTAATCATATAGAAACTGAAAGAACATGAAAGAATAATGGCTGACTGATCATTGAGTCAATGAACCAATAGCAAAAGGAACACAGTGAGTAAGCAAGGAACATTCTAGAAAGGAGAAGAATAAATAAGCATATGATGGAAAGGACCATGCATAAGCTTAGCATAACAAGAACTAAGTGAGGAGAAATAACTCCAATGACAAAAGAAATGAAATGAAGTGTAAGCATAAACCATAACATTACCCCCAGTCTAGGGTGTTGAGTCCATGATGAAAACTAAAAATCAGTATAAGAGGGGCCTGGAGACCCTGTAATATTGCCTCACCCAACCTCATCAATAACATCCTTGATATTGGCTGAATCAGGAGAGGGCACACAAGATGTAGGGACCAGGATGGGACACCATATGTTCCTAGGACTGCATGAGTTATGACAGGGCAGTTGGATGGAAGTCAGTGATGGTGGTGATGGTTGGGAATGGCGAGAGCAATGGGAAAAGGAAGAAGACAAAGAAAGATAAAGGTGGCAGGGGTGGCTGATAGATATAGACCGTGATCTGTTCAGGGCATTGGTACTGAAGGTGCCCTAGCTTTTGGCATTTACAGATGGGGCAGATGTAGTGATCACAGTTGGCCTTCCAGTGTCCAAGACAGTGGCAGCAGTAACAGGTCTCAGGGTATGGTGGGTGTTCTTTTGAAAGGGAAAAGAGCTCATCTTTGCAGAACTCCAAGTCTTCCCAAGGGCTTCTTCTGTTGGGACTGGTAGCAATGACCTTGTCAGGGTCCATCTGTGCTCAACTACAAGGAGTGAAAGGAACATATTCCCCCTGATCTTCCCTCCTTGCATGTAAGGCAGAGTAGGCAATGTCAGCCATATATCTATCAAGCTCTTTGAGCCAGTCCCCTAAGTCCAATTGGTAAGCCATCTCTGCCAGGGCAGACATCCCGAGATCCCAAATGGAGAACAACATGATCCTCTGCATGGTGAACTCTGGCATACAAAGGTTTCCCATGATTGTGGAGATCCAGGCTAGCTGCTAGTATGCCTGGGTAAGGTATAGGAGGGGGGAACCTGGTTGAAGGAATCTATTAATGGGCATAGCAAGGCAGGGGTTCATGAGGTGAACTCAGAGGATCAGCTGGTATTTTTCATCTGAGTATCCTTGTCAGAAGTGGTGGGCGTGAAATGGGAGGTCAGGTTCCATTGGGAAATGGTCTTCCTCAGCTCAGCTTGAGGCAATACCCTGGTGGGATATCCCTAGCTAAAGGAGACAATACAATCTCCACGGATAGGTTGAGGGTGAGGGATGTCCATGCAAGAATGAGGTATCTCGATGGAGATGACAAAGTATGAATTGCCAGAGGATGTGGAGTTTGGGAAAGATGGGGTCATCAAGGACTCAGTAGGGAGGCTACTGGAGAAGGCATCAATAGCAGCATTAGGCAGGAGAAATATTGGAATAGAAGACTCAATTCCCTCAACAGGGGGCAGAGGTGATGCTATCTGTTGATTGTTAGCCAGAGGGCTCTGGCCAGGTCATTGGGTAATAGTTCCTAAAGGGATGAGAGGAGATATGACATAGGGGCAAGAAGATATGGGGTTGATGAACATGATATGAATGGTTTTAGTCAAGATGGAGGGATGGAACTGAGGAAAAACCTTGGGATGGAGGTGTTTATAAGCATTAAGGATGGCCTTGGCATTAGTCAGATCTGATTTGGCTTGCTAAGAGTTTTCATCAGTGGTATAACCTTTCCATCAAACCAGGAATTGCTGATGGAACAGAGTTCCCTTATGGCATATGATCACCAGTCTTTGACATTGGACTCCAGCTGCTCGACTCAGCTGCTTAACATTATGTGCATGGGATACTAATAAGGCCAAGCAGTTCTTCTCTAGGAACCCCAATATGAAGCCCTTACATTTTCTCTGGCACCAGCTTGTTGGAATTGCCCCTTTACTCCTGAGCCTACTGAGACCCCACTGCCCAGTGTCCTTGTTGCTGATGCAGTTAGGGTGGGCAAGACTGACCTTATAACAAAGGTTATTGCATTTATTGTTGATATATTTTACAGTGACTTACAAAATTGTCCCAATGTTTTGCATATTTTGATTGTTTATTAAATAACTTCTGAACACAAACAAATATCAGTAAAGTGATGAATATACTTGCTCAGGGCTAACTACTGGTAAAAGAATTATGTAATTTGGATCAAAAACCATGGAGATATTTACAATTCAAAACTGACACTCATTGGGACATTTATGTGAGTGTGTTTCAAAAATATAGTAAACTGAGTCTTAGTACTTGGTATGGCCCCCTTTAGTATCTCATACCTCCCAAACTCCCTTAGCTTGTGTTGAATATTGGCAATGTTGTTTTTTAATATGATGCCAGAGGTGTTCAATGGGATTGAGGTCTGGAGGCTGTGGAGGCCAGTCTAGGAGAGTGATATTGTCATTCTCCATCCATTCCTTAGCTCTTTTAGAGGTGTGCTTGAGATCATTGTCCTGTTGAAATATAAGATCCTCTTAAGAAATTTCACATTCCTCCATGCTAGGCAGCAGATTGTCCTTCAAGATGTCCACATATTGCTCAGCATTCATCTTTCCCTCAACCTCTGCAAGTCTCCACACACCTTCCCAGCCCATACAGCCCCACACCATAATATTTCCTCCACCAAACTTGACTGTACCCTGAATCTCCTCCCTCTCAACTAATCCATTTCCAGACTGTTTCCACACCCACTGCCTTTCATCTGATGCAATCCTGTTGATTTTAGTTTCATCTGACCAGATTACCCTCTTTCAATCTTCCACAGTTCACTTCTTGTACTTCAAAGCAAAGTTTAAATGCATTTTTCTATGCATTGCACTAAGCAATGGCTTTTTCTTCTTCACCACAGCTTTGAACATGTTTTTTCTGAGGATTCTTCAGACTGTTTCTGAGCAGACTGGGCTGCTGATAATGGCATTGATGTGTTTGGTGGCCTGAACAGCATTAGAAGCTTTGCCAGTGGTGATTTGAGTGAGAATAGACTGCTGAGAGCAAAAAGAAAGCTTTAAAGGATGTCCAGAAGAAGGAACCAATTGGTTGGGAAGGATATCCTGGAGTACCCTGGACACAGTAGACTTGCCACAGATTGGGAGGCAATTTGGCAAGTAAAATAGCCATTAGAAGCAAGAGAAAGGATATTTTCTTCCTTTTGAGCAGAGGAGATAGTGTGCATTGTGAGATGATGAGATTCTGGAAATATAAGTCCTACTTAAATAGCTCAACTATAGGTCCCATGACAGGTAACATCACCATAGTAGCAATATATTGACAGTTGGTTACCATAGAAATGGTGGAGCATCAGATTCTGATATATCTGAAACACACTCATATAATTGTCTTGGTAAGTGTCAGTTTTGAATTGTATATATCTAATCTAAATTACATAATTATTCTACCAGCAGTTAGCCCTGAGTAAGTATGTCCATTCATACACTGACACTTTATTGATATTTGTTTGTATTCAGAAGTTATTTAATAAACAATCAAAGTTGTGAAACATTGGGACAATTTTGTGAGTCACTATATAAATGACTGGTCATAAAGTTGTGGGTAAGGTAACTAGTTGGGTTGTATAGCCTGGACATTAGACTTGCTCTAATCATAGGTAGTTGTTTTACCTCCAGTTATGTACATAATGCTAATATCTGAGTGAAACATACACTCTGCTTTGCAGTACATGCAACTATACCTGACCTTTCACATGTCATTGTCATTGGAAACTCACTGATTTGTCAGTGGTTTACCAACCTGCATACCTTCATTGCACCAGAAAAAATTGAAATCTATATTTTTTCTATGGACAAATTAAATTTCATTCAGTTTTGGGAGAGTAACTGCTTCTGAAGACCTTATATTAGCCAGATTATATTTATCCCCCATTTGGTAAGGCAGATCATAATGATATTTAGGAGAGTCTTTAACATTTGAGTGCAAAGCCTTTCATGCATCTGCTGACAGCTGTTCATAAGGTGAGGGCCATTGCCTGAAGTGGTTAAGTGATGTGATCATGGAGAATGGCCAAATCATGGGTGTTATCCAAGATATTGAACTGAACCAGAGTGATCTGGCAGCATTGATCACCTACCCTCATAAGTTCTGTACAGGTTGATCTCCTCCAGATACTCCTTATGTGCTTTGGCATCCCTGAAATGTGTGTGAGCATTATTGAGGCTTATAGTATAGGGATGGAAGCAGGCAACACCTCCAAGTTAGTGAGTATTTGCATTATGCTTTTCTAGTTATATAAGCTAGACAAGATGAATATGTTTTATGGGATATCTACCAAAGCAAATATTAGCCACCTTTGGGTGATGTCTGGTGTGGTGAGGCTTAGCAAACTCTTGCTGATATTACATTACAATGTCATTCTAGCCTAGATTTCTCTGGGAATACCTTGTTCACTTATTGGTCCTGTAAGGGCAGTTAACATGGTCATCGATGCCATCTCAATAGCTTGAGTTTGTTAAGTCCAGGTCCTCTGGACTCAAGTCTGGTTGGAGGTCTGAGGGTTAGTGTATGAAGTTCATAGAAGAATGAATGGATTTTGGAGCAGGAAGGGGGTACCTAGGAGAACATTAGTGCAGGACTGATTACCTTGTGAAACAAGGTTTTTATCCCCAGACTTTGATATATGCATATGACTCAACTTTCACATGATGCTATATAACCAGATCAGACAAGTTGGTAGTTGTGAATAGGTAGTAGAATGCATTCAGGAATAACTGCTATAACAATGTTACAAAGAGTCTATACAGAAACAGGCCATTCATCATGACTATGTGTCATATCTGTTCCAAACCCTGTCCTAACTTCTTGGTCCATCTCTGTATTTCTAAATCCAGACTTCATACCTTCACATCTGAAGTTCATCCCTTCCTCTTGGACTTCAGTAATTACCATATTTAATATCTCCTTGTCTACTTTTAACCCTTCATTCTTAGTCCTGACCCTTCATTATTCTTTTAGACCCTTCATCACACCATATGATTTCCCCTATGTATATTTCCCATTATCATATGCTTCCTGTTACGCTTGATCCCGAAGGGTTGAGCATGAACTTGGTGAAGTTCCTAAAATGCTGAGACAAGGGAATACCTTGCAAATGGCAAGGTCAGGGGTTTGTCCTGGTGGAGCTAGACGAAGGACTTCCTGGTGATGCTGTTATGAACCACATGCACCTAACTTTTCATCCTACACTCTTTTCCTACATTCCTTACCTTCTCATGCTCCTTTAGTCATGTGACCACCCACGAGGCTGATCACATGACCAGTCACATGATGAGTCCAGCCCCTGACATCATCACCGACATCATAGCCCCTAGGGTTACACATTGACAACCCTTAGACTACCCTACACCCGTATCTCCATCGGATCTCCATCGGATCTCCATGGCAATCCTGCCACCTCCTAGATCTCCTGATCCAATCTAATTCCCTCCACTGTATCACATCTTATTTATCTAGATTCCCATCTCTGCAGATCTCAGATCCAGATCTCAGGGTTTGCCTCACAGTAGCCTTGCACATCTCATCTCTATCCACACTTCCATTCCCTACCCACGGTCATTACCGTCTTTCCATATGTAGCATAGCCTTATCTATTATCACCATGTATAGTAGTGTACAGCTTGGTCCGTGCATGGGCCATAGCAATATATAAGGCAGCAGTCCCAGCTGGCTAAACCCCAGCTTTGACCACTTGTCTAGTTCACCGCTCTTGGGCCCCTAGGACTTGGGTTAAAACCTCGTCTGCTAAGGGCACTCCCTCAACGTGGCTCACTGGCACTTGTAGCTCCCCTGCCAGGGTTACAGCATTCCATTCTCTGCCAGCTAGCCTCATTATCGGCTGATAGGTTTGGTTGTTTCTTCTGGCTGAAGGGTCTTCCCGTTCCCTTCTGATGACTGCTCGTCGCAGTCATAACAGATGCAGGTGGACCAAGGACTATCCCTTGTAATTGGGATGAGACATAGGTATGAGCTAAAGTGCTCACTCAAGTGTAAAGCGAAGACACATGAATAGGAGTTAGGATTTACATATGTAAACCAAGTAGGTCTCAGCTGGAGTACAGGGGAGCTACTTGGAGTTTATATATGAGAACAAAGGGGCACTGAGTAATCATATGGAAAGTAAAAGAATGTGAAAGAATAAATGGCTGACTGACCATTAAGTCAGCAAGCCAATGGTGAAAGGAGCTTAGCTAGTAAGTGGAGAACATTCTAAAAGATGAGAGAAGGAATGAGCATGTGGTGGGAGAAACTACAGGCTTAGCATAATGAGAGCCAAGCAAGGAGGGATAAGTCTGGTAATAAAGAAAAAGATGTAAGCATAGATGTAAATTGTAACACTTTCTCTTTACCCAACATATCTTTCCATGTATTCCTCCATTCCTCTATCCAAACTCTGACTAGACAACTTCTAGTATATAATCCCTCTGTACTCTGTTTTGTACTCTAGTACGAATATCACTAGTCTCCTCCAGATTCTCTACTTTCCTCCCTCTCTCCCTTCTTCCTATAAAATACAAGAACCAGGCCTTGGCAAGGGCATAACACATAAATCCTGCACCAAAGTCCTCCTAGGTAACTCCTTGTCACTCTGACCTCTGTTTATCCCCCTAAAAACTTCATATACTAACCTTTAGACCTCCTCCAATTGAACTTGAGTCTGGCAGACCCAGACTTGAAACTATGCATCTGCAAACCAATCCCACTAAGCACTTCCCATTGTATCATTCCAACCATTGTGTCACTTCAACATCTGCTACTTTAACTAATGATATAAATGTTGTTTATTATATACCTTCTCATCTGTGAATATCATGTAGGTCTCATTGCATGTGATCTAAATCACACATGATGGTGTATGATCAGACCAGTAATGTTGAGGGTGAGTGTAGATGTGAATGAGTGGTTAAATGCACACTCAGCAGAAGAAACAGTTATAATAGACAGTTTATATAAAATCAGGCTTCTAATGTGATCATGATTATGACTAATCATTTTTTAGTAGATTCTGTGAGTAGATGGTTCAGATCCAGACTAGATGACCAGATATGGACACCAGATGTGTATAATACAAGTAGACACTCATCCGTATTATGTGATACGGACTAGATAAACATGGACTTGTAGTACTTCACACCTCAGTCCTGACTACCACCAGACTGAGGTGAGACCTTAGTATCTATTTCCTTTACAGTTACTCATCACCTGTAGACCATTCTACAAATACCTAATATATAGTCCTGACTACCATCAGACTGAGACCATTTTACAATCTTTACTAGCAAAACAGATGAAGGTGATTGTAACTTGGTTCTCAGATAGGCATCTACAAATTAAGTGAGCTGTTTGACTTTAGAATAGTGCTCTTTTTAGTTAATCTGTAAAATTGTCACTTCAGCTGAGCTATTTGCAGGCTGTTGTCCAATCACAGCTCTCAAATGGCTTGTTAGAGTGGTCAAGTGATAACATTACTAGTCAGACCAGTTGCTTCATTTCAAGCATTTTGCAAATGGGTAGATGTTAACTGTGAAGACTATAAAATTCCTATGTGGTTCTTCTAAGGAGGGTTTATAGATATGCTTTAAACAAGTTCAATCTATTATTGTGAATGGCTTGTTGTGTTCACTGAGAAACCGAACCTAACTATTGGCTGGACCAAACCATAACCCTAGAGAGAGGAAGCTGATAACAGAGCTACCCAGCAGAGAGAAAGGATGCCCATATCAGGGGCTAGCCAGAGCAGGAACTGTTAGAGCAATGTGAGGGACAAGAGTGGATGCCCTTAGCAGATAGAGGGAGCCAAACTGACAAGTGGCTAAAGCTAGAGTTCCTGGCTTTAGGCCACTGGCCTTATATATTGCTTGGGTCTGAGTACGGACCAAGCTGTACACTACTATACATGGTAACAAAGGTGAAATGGTAAGCATAATGAAGGAATGGAAGGACAGAGATGAAATAGATCAGGCTGCAAGGAGATAAGCCTTGAGATCTAGATTGTAGTTCTAGGAGATAGGATTAGAGATCCAAGGATTGGGATTGAGATCCAATATATATATAGGGGAGATTAGATTGGATCAGGAGATCTTGGAGATGGCAGAATTGCTGTGGAGATCCGATGGAGATAAGGGTCTAGGGTAGTCTAGGGTTTGCTATGTGGCAACCTTGAGGTGTGACATCATAGATGATATCAGGGTCAGGACTCATCACATGACTAGTCACATTGTGGGAGGTCGAATCCTCCTACAGTTGTAAATCCCTCTTTTTGTCCATTGCAAGAGTCCGTTCAAGCATCTATAGCATCCATCGTCTATCTGGGTAGGTCTTTTTTATCTTCCATGTAGGTCTTTGTCCATCCGCATCCATCTGTACAATCTGGCCATTTGTTCTGGGCCCAGATTGTGTCAATCTGGTACTGGATCTGTTCATCTGGACCAGATCGTTTTGGCTTACATACTGGCTGGATGCCATTTGGACCTGGATTAGTTAGATCTCATAGATAGAAGTCCACAGGTATTCCCAGGACTATAAAATGGGTGTATCATATCTCAGAATACATCTTTCGGGCCCTCCACTTTCCATCTGTGTGAATTGGGCTCTGGCCACTGGTTACCTGTCTCCTCTTGCTGTCTGTGTATCTCCTGTCCCCCTTCCTTGGGTCAAGTCTATACTTGCACCCTTTATTCAATCCTTATCTATCTGGAAAGGATTATTTGTTTGTTTTACAATGTGATTGGCCTCATAGGGGTTACATGACTTAAGGAGTGTGAGAATAGAAGGAATGTAAGTAAAGGAGAGTGTGGGTAAAAGTTAGGTGCAAGGGGATTCGTAACATCTATGGGATGTCTGATAAACTCAATGTAATCTACTTTCTTTAATTCAAATGCCCTTGTGTGCATGCTTCTGAACAAGGTTTGAGCTGTTGTCTCTCACAATTCCAAGCACATGATGAGTCTATCTCCAGGTACACACAGTAGAGGGCAAAAACTACTTAGGCAGTTACTTTGCTGATATTCTCCTTTTCCCTGGTTCCCATTGTCACCCTTGGTTATTGTTCTTAGAAAGTCAGGACCAACAGTTCACAGTAATATTAATAGTAAACCATCAATATTGTCACACTGTCAGTTATGTTTTATATTATTATATGACTGATAGGAGTGTGGTGATACTTGCATAGAGAGTCACCTCTAAAATCATAGGAGATAGATTTATAGTAAAATAAATTGATAGATTGGAACAGGTGCTGTCAAGTCCAATTGGAGATTTGAAGGTTAGTGATATGAAGTTCATAAGGAAGGATGAACAGAGGTCAGAATGGCAAGGGGGTACCTAGAAGAACTTGGTGCAGGACTTATGTGTCATGCCCTTGTCTAGGCTCAGTCCTGATATTTTTGTAAGAGAGGAAGAAGAGAGAGAGAGAGAGAGAGAGATGATCAGACACAAATCTAGAGGAGACTAACTTGATATTCATACTAAGATACAGAACAGAGTACAGAGGGTTTTTGTTATGGTTTATGCTTACACTTCACTTCATTTCTTTTGTCATTGGACTTATTTCTCTTTGCTTAGTTCTCATTATGCTAAGCTCATAGTCCTTTTCACCATGTGCTCATTTATTTTCTTCCTTTCTAGAATATTTCTTGCTTACTCACTGTGTTTCTTTCGCTATTGGTTTACTGATTCAACAATCAGTTAGCCATTATTCTTTCATGTTCTTTCAGTTTCTATATGATTACTCAGGATCTTTTTGCTCTTGTATATAAACTCCCAAGTAGTGTAGTACCTATGTCTCTCAGCTTAGATCTACTTGGCTTATATAATCCTAACTCCTTTTCATGTGTCTTCACTTTACACCCAAGTGAGCACTTTTACTCTTGCCTGCATCCCATCCTGATTACAAGGAATAGTCCTTGGCCCACTTGCATCACTGGAAAGTCTCTTGTCTGGTCATATCAGGACAAACCCTTGACCTTGCCATTTGCAAGGTACCCTCTTGTCTCAGTGTTTTAGAACCCTTGCCAAGTTCATGCTAGACTCTTCAGAATCAAGCATAACAAAAGGTCTAAACTCTCTTGCTGAGGTTAGCACTGCCTAGACCACCACCATATCTCAATGAAACCCCCCCAGCCTTGCTGATAGGATCTTTGGACCTACCAGAGAATGCCCACCTGTCGACTCCAAACCCGAACCCCAATTTTCCAAAAAGGAACAACCCCCATTATCACTAGATCTTCATATCACTTCCCCCAAGAATAACACAAGGATTGTGCCCTCACTGCTCTCTTCTCTGAAGGAATATCCATCCCTAGAGAACTGATCCCACTATCTCTCACTCCCATAGCTAACCATCATACCCTCCCCAGGCTTCTCCCCAATACTGAACACCAAGCGAGAACAACCTGAACACAAATCCCAGCAGCACAAGCCCTGTTGCCACTGTTTACCCCCTCACTAATGACTACCAAATCTACCAAGCATCAACTAGGGAAACCAAATGACTATGACAGCTCTTACAAGAAGGCCATTTCATGGCTTAACTCTGTTCAGTTTTACCTCATCACCAATGAGGATCTTTACAACACCAACACCAAGAAAATTGCATTCACCCTCTCCTTTATGAGAAGTGGATCTGCCACCACCTGGGCCAACACTTTCCAAACTCAGAAACTTGCTGATTCTACCAATGAGTTTAGAACATACAAGGACTTTGTAAAAAGCTTCAAAGAAACTTTTCAATATAAAGATATCATCACTAAAGCAGTCAGGTGGTTGCAAGACACCCACATCTTGAAACTCTTTGACATCAATAGTTACATCTCAGAGTTCAAGAATCAAGTCTCCCTTAGCACCCTTGAGGATGACATCATCCTTACCAACTTCTTTGCTGCTGGAATACCAAATTCCCTTCACCAATATATCTTTTCCATGGACACCCCCCCCAGTCACCATTGAAGACTGGTACAAGAAAGCCATCCATTTCGTCATCCAGTGGAAGTAAGCTGATGCCTACAAGCACAAAGGAACATAAAATACCTGCTGCATCTTTCACTGCCTCTGCAAAGAACCCAGACACCATGAATGTAGATGTTATCAGGACTAGCAAGCTAACACCAGAAGAACAAAAGCGATGCATGACAATAAAACTCTGCTTCCATTGCTGCTAACCCAGACATATGTCTAACACTTGCCCTACCTTCCCAAGTCAGGGGAAAAAGAAAACCTCTGTCAAGAAAATCACTGAGATCTCCATACTCACCAGATTTGAACCTGTCCCAGATGATGAAGATGAAGAAGACCCTCCTGAAGAAAGTCAAAAGGGTCACCTTTTCCAGATGGGGAAAAAAGTTTTTGAAAGGAGGAACACCTTTGATGCATGTCTCCTCTGCTAATCACTGTGTACTAGTAGCTAAAGATCCCCAAGCAATATAAATTCCCATTACTTTTGCTACTAGTCGAAAAATTATCAAAACCTGTGCTCTAGTTGACTCTGGAGCCACCTGATCCTGCATAGACTGGGTTTTTGTCAAAAAACACCACATCCTGCTTATCCACTTCCAAAAACCTGTCCTGGTTTGGAATGTTGACAATATCCCAAATAAAGGAGGACCCATCAAATTCTTGGTCACCCTACCTTTTGTTGGAAGACTTGTCCTACTCCAAAACCTTCCATGTCATGCACTGCGGAGATGACTCCTTCATCCTTGGAATGCCTTGGTTGAGAAATACCAACCCTCTCATTGACTGGTCCATCAGTACTCTCCTTCTTCCTATTTCTGACACTCTATCACCTGTCAAACTAACAGAATCCTCTATAGA
The DNA here is from genome assembly GCA_038089355.1 of Pulveroboletus ridleyi. Lineage (NCBI taxonomy): Eukaryota > Fungi > Basidiomycota > Agaricomycetes > Boletales > Boletaceae > Pulveroboletus > Pulveroboletus ridleyi. The sequence continues at coordinate 8,703 of JBBPKS010000022.1, read as the reverse complement.
GATGAAATGGCTCATAGAACATGCAGCAAAGGTTGCAAACATCCCAGACCCTGTCCAGATTTGCCATGTTCATGTTGAACAGGATTGCAATAGTGTATTGTTTGACTATCTCCAAGACTGGGGAGGACACAGGTGGCTCACATGTAAAGAATAGAAAGCTTGGGAAGACAAGGTGATCATTAAACATCTTACCACAGCAACTGACCTTGCCATTGAAACCCTTGCTGAGAAAAAGGAAATACATCTCCCTCCCAAATTTGCTGACTTTGCATCCATATTCTCCAAAGAATCCACTGACCACTTTCCTCCCTCTCAACTCTATGACCACTCCATTGAACTAGATAAAACATTCAAACCTTACCTAGCTAAACTCTACCCCCTCACTGAAGCAGAAAAAAAGGCCACAAAGGAATTCCTTGATAAGAATCTCTGTGTGGGAAAGATTCGCCCATCTAAATCTCCTCAGTTGTCCCCCTTCTTTTTTGTCAGAAAAAAGGACAGGAAGTTATGCCCTGCCAAGACTACCTAAACGAATACACCATCCAAGATACATACTCACTCCCCCTCATCTCTGATCTTGTCAAACACCTCCAAGGTGCCAAAGTATTCACCAAGTTCAATGTATGATGGGGATATAACAACATCTGAATCAAGGAATCCAATTGCTGGAAAGCTGCCTTCCTTACTTACAAGGGACTTTTCAAATTAACTGTCATGTTTTTCAGATTGACCAACTCCCCTGCCACCTTCCAATGATTTATAAATGACTCCTTGACCTCATTGCTGAAGGATGGCTCATTATCTACATGGACAACTTACTCATCTTTTTCCCTGAAGAGAAAACCCATATTGAACAAACCTGACATGTCCTTAAACAGATGGAAGCACTTGAGTCAAACTAGAGAAATGTGACTTTGCCATTGCTGAGGTGAAATACTTGGGCATGATCATCAAACCTGGTGAACTTGCCATGGACCCTGTCAAACTTGCTAGTATTGCCAAATGGCCAACTCCCCTAAAGATTAAGGATGTTCAATCCTTCCTTGGCTTTGCTAACTTCTACCAGCAATTTTATCCCAGACTACTTTACCATCACTCGCCCCCTCCTTGACCTCACCAAGAAAAACCACCCTTGGGAATGGTCTACTGCATGTGCCAATGCCTTCATCTCCCTAAAAACTATCTTTATCTCTGCACCTGTGTTACTTCTGCCTGACCCCACCAAGCCATTCTCCATCATCACCAACACTTCAAAATGGGCAACAGGTGGTATCCTCCTTCAACTGGATGGCAATAATGACCTTAGGTCATATGCCTATCTTTCCCAGTCCTTTTGCTCTACAGAACATAACTATGACATCTATGACCATGAACTCCTGGCTATCATTCATGCGCTTAAAGCCTGGCACCATCACCTCCATGGCTTCCCTTTTGTGGTCTCTGTCCTGACTGATTACAAGAACCTCATCTATTTCCATGAACCCCACAAGTTGAATTATCGCCAAGCCCACTAGCTCCTGGACCTCACTGACTTCAACTTACAATTCACTCACATCCCTAGCTCTATCCTCTTCACTCCTGATACCCTATCCTGTCATCATAACCTTGTCTTGTTGGAAGATACAGACAATGAAGATGTCACCCTCCTCCCTAACGACCCAAAACAATCAGATCACATTGAACAAAAATGAGTGGATGAAACAATCAAGTGTCCTAATATCTTGTGTGTGCACCCTTAGCCTTTAACAGCGCCTGTACTCACTCCGGCATGCTCTTGTACAACTTTGCAATATACTCATCTTCAATACCTGTCCATTCCTCTTTTAGTGTGTCCCATAGCCCTTCATGACTTGTCAGCAGCGATGTGCGGCTGTGCACATGACGTTCCAAATACTTCCAAATATGCTCAATGATGTTCATGTTGGGGCTATTTGGTGGCCAAGTAAGCATATCAACCTTGTTTGTGCTGAACCATTTAGTGGTCAGCTTTGCTGTGTGTTTCAGATCATTGTCCTGCTGAAAATAAACATCCTTTTTCTTGATGTGGAGGTTGTGAAGGGTCCCAAGGAAGTCCTCAGTAAGGATTTGCCAGTAAAATTCACCATCCATGATCCCCTCAATGTGAACAATTCTTCCAAGCCCCTGAGCTGTTATGCACCCCCAAACGATAATATTATCACCACTGTGTTTGACTGACTTTTTCACAAAGCGCTGTTAAACAGCTGAATCTGGCAGCTGGAGTCCGATGTCAGAGACTGTAAATTGATGTAGCTAGATGTGCACATACCTGGAGTCCGATGTCAGAGACTAAGGAGTCCTGACATCGGACTCGCAGGTTCTACTACTCTAAAGTGTAAACAACAATAAACAATAATAGATCGCGCCACACTGTGGCTTACATGTGCGCAATCACCAAGCTCAACAAGCGCTCGTCAAAGGCTTGGTCAGGTGCCCGCCAACACCATTCATGGCTATCTGACCCAAAAAAGGCAAATTTCGACTCATTGAAGAAGATAATGGCTTTCCAATTTTCCACAGTCCAGTCAGCGTGTGCTTGTGCCCACACTAACCTCTTTTGCTTATGAGCTTCTGTTAGAAGTGGTCACTTGTGACATACATAGGCCTTTAGGCCACATTTGTGAAGCCATACACGGATGGGTTGGGAATTGATAGTAGAGAAAAACTTTCTTTGAAGATCTGCAATATTGTGTACCTGGCCTGTAGCAAGTTTGTGAACAGCAACACGAGTGTTATGAGGAGTAAATAGGGGTAGATGACCAGTTTTGGGGGTGATATGATGGAAGTCCTCCGAGTGAGCATAGCAATCAAAGATACACTTGACAGTAGTGCGGTGGAGACTGTATTTCTTTGCAATACTGGCATCCATCATACCAGCATCCCAATCGCAACAGATACGAGCTTTTTTTGTGGGTGAGGTGTATTTGCCCATGATAGCAAGATAGATATAGAGGTGATAGAGTGCATACAGGTGTTTGGTGGGTGCTAGGGGCCCATTGCCTTGTGTCGAGACTGGCCTTTGCACCCACAGTATCCAACATAATATATAATGCACAGCATGTCTTCACTTGCTATCACCACAACTCATCACTCAATTAACATATGTAAAAAAAAATACATGGAGATGAAGCCTAGATACAGGGGAATGTGCTGATACCATTACAATCACTAGTACTCCATCATTGCAATTGAACAAGAGTGAATTTTACAAAAAAGGGGTTTGTGCATTACTTTTTTGAGATACTGTATGTCCCTGATTCCCTCCACCATGAAATTGTTTCTTGGGCATATGACCACCCCTCCACTGGCCACTCTGGCTATCTTGAGACCTGCCAACTTGTGTCCCGCAACGACTGGTGGCCCGGTCTCACCTCCTTCATCCACCACTTCATTGAGGGGTGCAGCCCCTGCCAACAGATAAAAGCGAATACACATCCCACTATTGCACCACTCATTCCCATCGCCTCCTCTTGCACTTGTCCCTTCCAACAGATCTCCTGTGACCATATCATAGACCTCCTGGAATCCTCTGGCTTTGATAGTCTCTTGGTTGTAATTGACCATGGGCTTATGAAAGGGGTGATTCTATGCCCCACTCAAAAGACGGTCACTGCCAAAGGCATCGCCCACCTTTTTTTCAACAAAGTATATACACAGTTTGAACTCTATGACAAAATTATCTCTGAGCACAGTCCACAATTTGCCTCAGAATTTGCCAAATCCCTGGCAAAACTTAGGTCGCCCTCTCTACCACCTACCATTCACAAACAGATGGTGAAACTGTTAAACAGCTGAATCTGGCAGCTTCAGCTTCTGGGTCTGGCAATGCCTAGGAAGCTTCACTGATCTGAGAGAAGCCCAGGCTAATAGCATAGAGTTGAATAGATAAGAAAAGCTAAGGAGAAGTATCAGAAGGCTGCTAGATCTGAGACAACAATGACCTAGCTCACACTCATCTCACAGAACATCTACATTATTTCAGAGACTGATGCTTACCAACTATCCAACTATCTAGGCCAGGCCAAGACTGAAATCTTCAAGTTCAATCATGTCCACTTTATGTATAAGCATTGGAAAGCATTATAATAGTTCAACTGTGCCTTGAGCTGGCATCAAATTAGCCTGCAGTCTTTTATCTACAAGATAAAACAAACCCAAGGCCAATCGGCACTCAGGGAACATAAATACCAAAACAATCCAGTCTAGACAAGATGAATCTGGTGTTGAGCTTAGTGATTACACACTCTCAACGTGACTGACTACTACACTAATGTCGTGACTGACTACTACACTAATCATGACTGATCACTACTGTCAGTCATGTCAGTCATGTTAGTACTTATTATTGTTTATTGTTATGTACACACATGTAGCTACTACAACCTGCGAGTTCCATGTCCGGACTCTTTAGTCTTTGACATTGGACTCCAGCTGCCCGACTCAGCTGCTTAACATCTGGCCAGTACTAGATTGATGCAATCCAGACCCAGATAAATACAAATGAATCTGGACAGCTGGAGAAATGAATGGAATACTTGAAAATGACCTACCCAGATGGATTGTGAATGTGATGAATGATAGAATGGACTCTTAAAATGGACTAAAAGGGAGCTGTATTACCATAGGAGAACTCAACCATTGGGAAGAAGTCATGGCTTGGCAAGTGGACAATGGCAGCATGGGTGGATCAAATGACCACCTGATTGTGTGTTGGACTCTGTAACATGTCACCCATGCTCAGGCCAACCTCAAAGCAGCCAGAGCATGGTTAACCTTGATGGGCAAAGCACATGTATTGCTGTCTGCAGCAATATGAGTCATACATCCCAAAATATATGCATGAGGTCAGCAAGTCATCCTTTGATTGTGACAGAAGGCTGCAATGAACCACAACAAGGACATGGAGGAAGTGCTCCGACTCTAGCCATCTGTCTATAATACCTTGTCCTTGATAGTCAATCAGTCCAGTTCTTATCACATGAATGGAAAAGGTTGGGCAGAGTGGGTCAGTCAGGAAGTACAAATACTTGGATCTCATTTTCCCCTGCCAAGGCTTGCAATTGAATTATCTGCCTGGATCAATTGTTGTGTTCTCAAGAAAGATGCTCATCCATGGAGCTGGAGAAGCAAAGAGATATCACACTTGCCTCACATCATACATGCAGCAGAAAGTACATACTGTGCTCAACATTCCCTCCTATAAAATAGTAAATTTCAATTCTGTATGTACTGTACATTCATCCACTGTTGAGATATATCACCATCAGACTTTCCTCCCAGTGAACCCCACCACACCTTTTTACCATGCTCCCAAAGTGTGCATCATATGCATGTTTTGTGGCTCCCAGGTGGACATACCAATTGACCACAATCTGTGCTTGAGAGTGGAGATGTGATTCATCATGCTTTCCATCCCACCAATGGATCCCCTATACAATTTGTTTTTTTTCAAATTCTGTCCTACATCCAGTTGTCATCATTCATATGCCATGAACTCTTCATCTGGTGGGTGCAATGTTATTTATGAAGTGTGCAAAGATATGTACCATGGGATTTCATACCTGGGTACTGCAAATGGCTTGCAAGCTCAGCCACCTGCTGTGCCCTAAATCAGTGATCATGATATAGTAGTATTTCTGGAGGAAACTGCTTCCACAGCACAGGCATGTGTCTGGACCTGCAGTCTCAGTTGAGCTCTCTATGACACAAGCTAACAACCAAGTTAAAGTGTGTAAACAGGAAGATGCTCACCTGATTCACTTCCCATCACCACATCCACTTCGATCTCTTGGGCATTTGAATCCAGGGCATCTGTTGGAAGTCAGGGGATTTGCACCTCTGATAAGTTGGGGAACTCCCATGAGGGCTCCACAAAGGACTCGTTGCACTGCTCGTCAATCAGCACCAATCGTATATCAAGCTCACACAATAGAGCTAAGCAGAGATGAGTTATTGCATCACAAGCAATATGGGTTGAAAAAAACACTTGCTCAGTGATCAGAGTAAGCTGCTCAGGGGCAGTAGCATGGCTAAGACCTCCTCAATCAAATGAGAACTCATTTAGTAGAAATAACAAAATATTCAGGTCTGCAAGCCTAGGAAGCAGCCCAGAGGATAACCTGGATGTAGGCATGTGCCCTTCTCTTGTAAAACACACCCTGCACTTAGGTTGTGACATCACAGAAGGGGAAGTGATCAACAGATGCTCGTGAGCCATTAGGGCTGGTGGATGTGTTGCCGATTGCCATCTGTTGCATTATTGTTGGTGGACCTGCCAGGCATGAGACCCATTTATACCAGGTGCCAGAAGGCTGAGGAGCGTGGCAGTGCGAGACAGAGCAGCAGTGCAAGGAAGATGAACAGCAGGTGGCGGCCATGGCATTAACATCATCAATGACAGGTGAGGTGCAGATGGAGAAAGCAGACTGTTCACATGACCATGTGCAAGGTGTATGCGCATTGGAAAACCTGAGAGGTGCAAGTCACAGGCCAGAGCACTAAAAGCAAAGATGTGTGTTCTCTGTCAGCATGTGTGGAAACAATGCAGTGTTACAAACAACAAATTGCTTATACCACTGGCCTCAGCTTCACAGGCTTCTACGAGCGTGAGGAGAAGATGTGAAGGAAGAGCTCACATGCACTCAATCAAACAAAATTATAAGTTAAGGATAACAGGTGGTCAAAGCTGGGGACACCAGCTGAGACACCTGTGTTTATATAGCACAGAGGGGTGCACATGGACCACAGGGTAACTACTTACTATACATGGTAAGTCTAATGTACACACTCATAAGAGAGTTCTGTGATATAGAAGTGTAAGAATGAGATTAAAAGGGGGTAGTGGCTATGAGGCATGACATCATGATCTAGACCTATCACATGACCAGTCATGTGATGGATGAGGTAAGAAAGTGGGATATAGATTGGGGTGCAAAGATGGTGCATAACATGCAGTTGGAACAGAGCTCCAGAAGAGGCCACAGCAGAGAGTGTATGCAGAGAGAAACGGAAAAGACAAGGATCACCAAGCAGAAAAACAAAGCAGGCATGAACTTCAGCAGATGTAATTAATTGTCTTGAGTGGTGAAAGTGAGGTGGAGCAGGGGGAGAGCAGTTAGGAACAGGAAGATATCTATCCCTGAGATGGGGAGGAGACCACTCCCACAAACCACAATAGTCTCAGAAGGTTGACAGAGGTTTTGGCAACTCGGGAGGGCTGATTTATCAACCTGTGTGACTGTCATTTAAACGGTGCTGGGAGAAGTAGAGGCCCACCAGTGGGTGAAGTTAAAGCAGATGCAGAGGGCACAGGAATGAAGGCCTTGTCCAGCTCTTTGAACTAACGAGGAGTTTGTCCAGAGCAGCTCTGGAGATAGGGAGAGGGTGGTAAAGGGGTGACTAGTGGCGAAAGAGTGGCTGGCAGCAGAGGTGCAAGGGGTGGGGGTGGAGGAATTGGTGATGGGGGTGGATAAGAGGGCAGGGAAAAAGAAATGGAAGGGGAAGGAGAGGGAGAGGGAGAGGGAGAGGGAGGGAGAGGATAGGGGGGAAAGCAGGGAGGACTCTGCCACAATGTAGATAAAATTGGTGGATTTCACTACTCAATATATCAGAAATAGGGTCAGCAGAAATGGAATTGAGAGTGGATAATCAGTATTGGACAGATCAGACACCAGATCATAGGATGGCTAAGGTCTGTCAGGAGTAGCAATAAGGTCTCTTATGTAGGTTGTACTCACATATCTGGCCAATGCTGATGGCCACTTAGGTTACCAATGCATCAAGTCCACAATATCCCATTACTAGCAACAACTTTTCATAGTTGCATGGGAACAATGGAGGCAGAGAAAGGAAGTGGTCTACTACAAAACTGACATCTCTTTTTGTGCATGATGCCAGGCTGGGGTCACTATATCCTGATCCCTCAGTCACATGCCATACCTCATCTATTCTGTCTCTCCATGGATTCTGAACATTTTTTGTACACTACTTTGTCTCAAATCTCTCAAATCTCATTTGTGTTCCTGATTTATCCCACCTGTATTTGATGTCTCTGCTCTAAAGCAAGGTGTTGGCAGTGCTGACCACTTGTATGTAATTTATTGTTGCAAACTTCATGGGTCAGCAAAATGTTTTGAATACCAGCTTAGACAAAGAAGGTTGAAATATAAAATTGCAATACCTTGAGACTCTCACCCTTAAGTTCCCATCTGACATTGATTAATCAAGAGGCTCATGCAGATATATATATATGACACAGCACCTGGCCATACTGACATAAGACTGCACATTTATTGATGATAGGAAGCCAACTGATTGGGTATGAGCACCTTGTTCTAGATCTGCATGGAATGAGAGCTCCACTCCCATAAAACATGGAAAAACATGAGTGGAATCTCTGATGATAGTGCAATGTGTGTCTCAGAAGGATGTTATACTGTCCCTGTTCACCTATGATGTGTGCCCTCCTCACTGATCTTGGGCAGGAAGTCCCTGAAGAAGTTGCACATCATGGCCTTTCTTAAGGAATACTTGCCAGTGTGTTGAGCTTAGTGATTACACACTCTCAACATGACTGACTACTATACTAATGTGGTGACTGACTACTACACTAATCATGACTGACCACTACTGTCAGTCATGTCAGTCATGTTAGTACTTATTATTGTTTATTGTTGTGTACACACA